>JBBIGC010079038.1:6353-43007 GCA_037576955.1 Lepidarchus adonis
AGACGCTGTTCTCTATTCAGCTGTATTTAATGTAAGATGTTAAAGTTTAAAAAGCAGTCTAAAGTGCTCAGAAAGAAAGGCCTGTGTTGTTTGGGTTACTATTTCATTAACCCACCGAGATAACGATGCTGTACACACATACTACACCTTCCACAGTGCCTTACACAACTTCTGTATCTCTTTTCATTTTTAAATGAAGTAAAAATCGAGTAAATGTTCAAGTTTTTTGAATGTTAAGAAATAAAAAACATCCGTCAGTATGATCGAGCTAACAGCTAAAGCTAACTGACCATGGTTCTATAGTACGAGTCTACAGCAGTAACCGTACAAACTACAGCCTTTATAGATTTTCTTTAGCAATAAATACAGCCGGTCAGAAATCTAAACTATAATATTTTTGCAACATACCTTGTATTCCTTTCTTTCTTGTCCACCAACCCAAAATAACCTTGTCGGTATCGCTTTAAGGTAGCAGGTTAACGTTAGCGCCACTCCGTGTTTAACTGTGCTTATGGTAATTGTAGTTCTCTGGCGCCTCTGCTTACGGCCAATAAAACACATTCGAAAAAAAGGTACTACATTACCCAGAATTCCTTCAAATGTTTAGGGTTTAGGGGATTTTGGTGACAAAGTGTAACAGTCTGGGTTCAGCTGTGAGAAAAAAGTTTTTTAAACCTTTGGAATAAATAATAAATAAATAAATGGGTGTGTATGTGAATGAAATCACAAATATTTTCCATTCATTTTTCTCTGTTTTGCTTGTTTTAAATTCACAAAAATTTAGGGATATTTGGCTTGACAACAGTGTGAGTAAACCACAACAAAAAAATGCCAATGTCTCAATAACATATCATGTGCCCTTGAGCATCAATTACAGCTCGACAACAACGTTTTATAATGTTCACAAGTCGACTTATTTCTGCTGAGGCGTCCTACTCTTCTTGAAGGGCTCTCAGGTCATTGATGTTCTGGTACAGAGTTACAAACAGAACGCTCTCCTTCACGTTTCTGCTCAACATGAATTCACTTTCATCATAGAACATCACTGAGGACCACTGATTCCTCTCCATTGTAAATGCTCCCTGACCAGTGCAGGACACTGTTTTGTCTAATCTTTGCTTTTGTTATTGAGCGTAGTTTGCTTTGATTTGTTGGAACAGCTTGGTTTCTTCAGAACTTGGCAGCAGGACCTATAAATGGAAGTTCAAAAAGCAAATGGACCAGTTTGGTAGAAACCGTAGGAGTGCGGGTGGAGGTCAATTCCACTGTGTCATGATGAATTAATCTGAGCATCGTCCCATGTGAGACTTCGCACAGGGAAACTCACAGAACTGGTTCGCATTCTGCAAACTTATGGCCAATGTTCATACAAACACACTCATCCAAATTCCAACACACACACACACACAGTACACAAGCATCATTCAATAGCACACAGGACAGAGATTAACTTCAGTAAGATACATGTAACCTGCAGTAAAAGGTAAGACTGTTTTATTTTGCTGCTTATAATTCAAACTATAGCACAATAACCGCAAACGTTGTGTTGTGATCACTATACAGACGGAGTGAAGTAACTATGTTCCTAAATTAATTCAGTAACAAATGCGTCGTTTTCTGCAGACGTTAGTGTCTATTTATTTGCTGAGTTTGACATATTGGAGGAAAAATAAAACCTATATAGAATATTAGTAAAGTACAATGGTGTTTGTGAACCTTTTCAAATTGTCTTTATTTTTATATGAAAATGACCTGAAACATCATCTAAAAGTCCTAAAAAATTAGAGAAAGAGTTAAACACATGACACAAATATTATTATATATTTTTATAACATAATTACGTGTGGGGAAAGTAAGTGAACCCTTAGGATTATCCTACAATTTGAAGGAGAAATCGGAATGGGAGCCCCTGTTTCATTTAAAGAACAGAGATCCAGCAAATCTTAGGACATTTGTGGATGTGTATCATGGCTCTAACAAAGACGGTGTCTGAGGACCTCAGGAAAACAGTCGCTGATGCCCGTAAAGCTGGAAAAGTTTACAATACCTTCTGTAAAGAGTTTGGACTCCACCAATCAACGATTAGACAGAAATTCAACATCGTTGTTACCCTACCCAGAAGTTGCCGACCAACACAAAAAACTGTAAGCCGTGTAACAGAATGAGAGGTTACAACAGAACCCAGGGCAACATCTAAGCAACTTTCTCACACTGGCAAATGCCCATGTTCATCATCATGAGAACACTGAACAGCAATGGTGTGTATGGCAAGGGTAGCAAGGAGAAAGACACTGTTCACCCCCCAGAATATTGCCATCTACAGTTTGCTAAAGATCATGTGGACAACTAAGAAGGATACCAGAAGAATGTTTTGGAATTACTTTTGGGGAAAGAAAAGCATTGCATTAGCATAAGAACCCTGTGAAGCATGGTGGTGGAAGTGTCTGGTTTGTGCATTTTTTGTTGTTTTTGTTTTAATTCACATTCATAAATAATATGAAAGGTTGGCAAACATTCTTCCACTGTAACTGTCTATCAAAGGCTATTGTTGCTAAGCTACAGTAGATGACCTGTATTATTGTTGTTTTTTGGCTGATAGACTAGTTTTGTGTACATTTATTGCCAAACTACTCAGTATGTGTCCATGTCAGTGTGCAGACCTACCAACCTGTGTGATCTACAGGACCTCACTGGACTCGTCACAATGCTCATTCCAAGCAGCAGGACAGTGCTGGTGTGTCTTTGTCTGGTGGTGGTGTCCAGTGCAGCTCTGGCCGAATGCCCCCCAAACAGAGTTAACCCGGAGTACGTGGTGGAATCTGCCGAGACCCCAGCGGACGGTGTTCTCAACTCAGCCGGCTCTCTAGAGCCCCTCTACAACTTTGCTCGACTTTTTCTGCAGGCCGTGCAACCCTACGCACTCCCTTTAGGTAGGTCAATATATTTTTCCTACCAATCTGAAAGCATAATTTATTATTCTATAATAAAACTATAACAATTAAAATATGAAATGGGCCTTAACACTTGTGTTTTTCCCAATATGTTAAAATCAACACAGCAACACAGAGGTGCAAACACTTTGGCACACAACTCTTTAAATACATTCATCTGGCAAAACATTAACACCACGAGTAACATTGACCTAGATATTCATTACAATGGCGCTGTCAGTGGGGTGGGATATATTAGGTAGCAAGTGAACAGTCGGTTCTTGCAGCTGATGTGTTGGAGGTAGGAGCGTAGGTATCTGGCTAGAACATCTCCAGAACAGTAGGTCTTATGGAGTGTTCCAGGTCTGCAGTAGTTAGTACCTACCAACCGTGATCTAAGGAAGGATGACCGGTGAACCAGCAACAGGGTCACCCAAGGTTCAAAAATCTAATCAAATCCCAACGAATTACGTAAAAGCAATATTAGTCTTTGACATATTTCTCTAACACATTTCAGATATCGCATCACGAGCGTCACGGAATGAAGCTCCGGCCTGGGAGGTAAGCGTTTGCTGAACTGCTGTTGGAAAGGGAAATTCCTGCTGGACTGGTTGGAGTGTCAGAGTGTCCGATTTACCTTATTCTAGTGAATGCATGCTTCACTTCACGCCAATGCAGTTTCCAGCCGGTTCTGCCTGCTGCCTTCTTGCTGTTTCTGTCATTTTTTCCTTCCGTCAGCTCTGATTATCACATGCTACGGTGACCCGCAGGCCAACCCTGGTCTCCTTCTTCATCGGGTTACATGCTGTTGTGTGGTTGGTCTGAGGACCACCATCTTCCACTGCATTAGCGGGTAGCTCCTGGGCTACTTACGCGTTTAATGGGGTCTGAGTAGGGGTCATTTATTTTTTAGTTGGTATGTTTTATTTAAAGCAGTATACAATACTGAAGCAAAAACATGGAGCTTCTTTTATTGGCTGAGGGACTAGAGGGTAGTGTTGAATGTTTAGAGTCTAGAGTCGTATTATACAGCAGGTAAAATGAGTATTGAACACCAGTTCAGTTTTTAGTCATCAGTTTTCTAGGTAAATATATTTCTAAAGACACAATTGACATGAAATTCTCACCAGATTTCGGTAACAACCATTCAATCCATGCAGAAAAACCAAATCATTTGTGGTCGGTTTATGGTGAAATGATGTTCTTTCCACTTTCCCAACAGTGCTCGCTGCAACCTTCGGAAGTTTAGAAAGGTTGTGAAGATCTTGAGAGAGCTCTTTGGTTTTACCCAACATGAGATGTTTCTGGTGTGACACATTGCTAATGAGATGCCTTTTTATAGCCATTAGTTTGAACTGAACCAGCTTCATATAAGTGGCAGGATTGATTTCTAGTTACTTATAGATTTTCAGGTCCTTTCTTTCTTCATATGTTCAATACTTTTTCCCTGAGTTCCGGAGACTGGCTAGGCCACTTTAGAACCTCAAAATACTTTTTACGTAGCCACTCCTTTGTTGCCTGGACTGTGTGTTTGGGATCATTGTCATGCTGAAAGATCCAACCACGTTTCATCTTCAATGCTCCTACTTATGAAAGGAGTTTTTTGTCCAAAATCTCACGATACATGGCCCCATTCATCCGTTCATTAATACGGATCAGTCATTCTGTCCCTTTTGCAGAAAAGCAGCACCAAAGCAAAATGTTTCCACCCCCATGCTTCACAGTGAGTGTGGTGATCTTGGGATGCAGCTCAGCATTCTTCCCCTCCAAACACGACGAGTGGTGTTTATACCAAAGAGTTCCATTTTGGTCTTATCTGACCACATGACATTCTTGCAATCCTCCTCTGGATCATCCAGATGGTCTCTGGCAAACTTTAGACGGGTCATTTTAATCCATGACGACGTAGTGTGTTACTAATATTAAACTAATTGACCAGTTCCCCCATGTAGTTCTCGGCTGTTTCCTCACTGTTCTCAAGAAAATTTGTACCCACGAGGTGAGATCTTGCATGGAGCCCCAGGTTGAGGGAGATTGTTAGTGATCTTATAATTTTTCCATTTTATAATAGTTGTTCCAACAGTTGATCTCTTCTCACCAAGCTGCTGTCTATTGTAGATCGACTCATCCCAGTCTTGTGCAGGTGTACAATCTTGTTCCTGGTGTCGTTAGACAGCTCTCTTGTCTTGGCCATGGTTGAGGTTGTAGTCTGACTATTTGAAGGTGTGGACAGGTGTCTTTATACAGACAAGGAGTTCAAACAGGTGCCATTAATACAGGTAATGAGTGGAGAATAGAAGAGCTTCTTAAAGAAGAAGTAATAGGTCTATGAGGGACAGAATTCTTGCATTATTGTTGTAGGTGCAAAATAAGTATTTTCTGCACCATTACACAAATAAATTCTTAAAAACTATTTACATTCTGTCTCTCACAGTTTTGAATTTCATGTCAATAGCAGCTTTAGAAATATGTTTACTTAAAAAATTGGTGACTTGTTCAATACTTATTTTATTGTTGATAAAACAATAAAATTTATGTTAGACAGGTGGTTTTAATGTTATGGCTGATCTGCAAATACAGTACATATGGAACATTTTTAAATTACGTATAGATTCCTACATGTATATAATACATATTGTGTGTGTGTGTGTGTGTGTGTGTGTGTGTGTGTGTGTGTGTGTGTGTGTGTTCTATCTGCAGGTAATAGGCTATGAAGCTGGTTATGTGGTGTGCCTCATTCTTACTATTCTCTACATAGTGATAATCCCTGTAGTGGGGGCAGTGTTGGCATGGCGACATTTCCACTCAAAAAATGTGCCAATAGAGAGTCAAATATCATCATCATCATCATCATCGCTCCCATGGTACCGAAGGAACATGGCCGTGATCCCATGCCTGTCTGCAGCTGTTATTTTACTGCTGTAAGTGGGCGTGGCCAATGTGTCAGATGATAATCATGTGTAATCTTGTTGACCTTCATTTCAGTTAAGTAATTACAACTGAATGCTGTTTTACTTCTTATTTTGCAACAAAGATAAATTCCTGCTTGACAGCATCATCATTCCTGTGTGCGTGTTTTCGTTTGTAGCTCAGGTGTGATTCTGGCATTCGCCACCAGCGACCAGATGCATCGAAACATGCAGCCGAACCTTTATCACATCAGGACGGACGTTGGCGTCATTGACGATGCACTAAGTTCTGTCCCACAGGTACACATACACACACACACACAAATTAACCAAACATTGAGGATTACACAAATGCAGTGCATGTCCCTAGCCAGCAGGGGGCTCAGTTAGCATAAAGTTTGCTTATTTTGATAGAGATATAGTTAATGGAAATATAGATTGAGTTTAATTTACATCCCTTTACATCTTACATCCTTGTATCAAGCATACTGTCAGGTTCGAATCAGGAAGTAGGCACCTGGGTTAAATGCAAGAACATTTAATTAGACACTAAGCGAAACGCACAAACAAGAACCTGTACTGAACGTGAACCCGACATTGAAACAAGAACCAACACTGACCAGAACAAACACACAATACGTAATATGGAACACCCGAGAGACAAAAAACGAGGGACGGGTGAACAGGCGGCACTAAGACCCAAACTCAAGACATAAGGGCAAACATGTGGCACTACAAAAAACAAACCAAGCAGAAATGGCATGGGTGGCATGTGGCACATTTATGGGCAAAAAAACAACATGGCCATTAGCAAAACTGTAGCAATTAGTCTCCTCAATTCCCAAACAATTGAACAGTGTAATTATAAGTAAAGTTGGTGTAACACAGTCGTAAACACATTTATTTTGTGTGGAAGGCATCAAATTTACAACAAAATACATGAATATTGAAAATTATACCAAATTCTACATGGTGTCTATGTATGCAATGACATCATTCCAACATCAGCTCAGTTTCTTACCCATAACAATTTGCCTTTCACACAGAAAGTGGACTTCATCGTAGAGCAGTTCTCCGTCTTCCAAGATGAGCTCACAGAGGAACTGAGGGGTACGTAAAGAGGCTTTAACATCTTTAAATTGTGTTTTCCTTTTTAAAATCCACCTGCACGGTAACTGGTCTCAGATGGTTGAAGCTGGGGGTTGACCAGCTGGACATCCAGCTAGAGTGGATGAAATCATACCCTGGCCAAGCTAGTCATGGTTGTAGACTTGTTTGGACCATTGGCTTTAGGATAATTGGAGCTCTTGTGTCTTCCGGACAGGAACTGGTGTCTTGATTGGTGAAGAAATCTTCTCATCTCTCGGTCATCCGTTCAACCTGGCTCTCACCAGTTTGAACATCACTGTTCAAGGTGTTTTTATGTTTTAAGGACATGACCTCAGATTCCATTGTGTGCATGTGTATATATTTTGCCTACGACCTCATTGACCACTATATGTGATTTGCCAAATGTACCTCCTATCTCCCAGACGAAATGTGTTCATTCCAATACACTACAATAAGTAATGTATGATGATTTACTTTTGTCTGGTGTACCAACAGAAGCTACTGATGCACAGCACCACCTGCAGGAGGTGCAGGAAACAAGGGTGAACATGCAGGCCACTTATAGTTTCTTACAGACAGAGCTGCAGCAGATGAGGAATCGACTGTACAAACTCAACAGCACCCTGAACACCTCTGGCCTGGACACAGAAGCCAATTACAATATGGTATAAACCCCTGAATATGAATTTCAGCCAGTTACTTGATTCCAACTTTCACTTTTTGAGTAATGAGGGATTGCGCCTTTCTGTTTTTTGCTCTTTCTTTTTTGAAAATTAGTGGTAAACTCTCAGCACTATGCTGAGCAGGGGTGTCGAACTCCAATCATGGAGGGCTGGTGTTCAGCACAGTGTCCCTGCTCGGACGCACCTGGTTCCATTCATCTGTTCATTGCCAGAGTGTGTACAACTGCCAAACTGGACACCGGCCATCAAGGACTGGAGTTTGACGCCCCTGAGGTAGACGATGCCTAAAGATGTCTAGAGATTCCAACTCAAAAAAGTCATTCTGCTTGTTACCATTACACTCTGTAATTATTGTAGTAAAACTATTTAAGGAAAAGCTGGAAACCAAAGGGTTCATTTTAAAATAGCCAATAGTAATCCAGGCAGGTGACCTCTCCAATTGGTTAGGCCTTCAGGAGCTAGACAGAAACCCCTACATGTTAGAACAACTATCAACGTAACTGCAAAATGACAAGAATCCACCAAACCAGGGTCGCCCAAAGTTGCGCAGTTTAATATCTCCCCTCCCCAAACCCACTGACTACACCTGACAATGAACAGGTGATCTGAACCAAGTGTGTTTGATCAGGGAAATCACCCAACTGTGCTGGGTATCGGAAAGGACCTGGTTGGATCCTGTCACTGACGCCAAATAGACAGCAATGCCAAAGTTTGAAATAAATACAAAGATTGTAATAAGTACATAATTATGGCTAATATCACTACTCCCATGATCATTTAAGGCATATTCTCTGCAGATACCCAGTGTGGATGCCGAGCTACAACAGCTAAGCTTTGCACCTCAGTTAAAAAGCCTTGAACAGCAGGTAGGTCAACATAACTGTAAGTGTATTTGATAATGGATAATACCATTAAGTTATTTAACTTATAAAGCAATAAGTCTCTATTGCTCCTAACAGTACAGTTCTTTAACAGTACACTGTGGTTGTCAAGTAACAGTAAGATATTATTAAATTCTGTAGTTCAGTCCAAACTGCTCTTATTCTGTTCTTCAGGTCACAGCAAATATCTCCTCTGTTCCTGACATGTGCATTGATCAGATTGTACCACAAATAGAAGGTAAAGTGTTAGTCGTATTATGTAGTTAATCGTGATTGGTCACATTTGCTTCATTTTGACCATAAAGATACAGTATCTCACAAAAGTGAGTACACTCCTCACATTTTTAAAAATATTTTATTATGACACTTTGATACAATGTAAAGTTGTCAGTGTACAGTTTGTATAACAGAGTAAATTTACTGTTTCCTCAAAATAACTCAACACACAGTCATTAATGTGTCAATAAGGTTCCACTCAGAACAAAGCTCACCATGGTCGACCAAAGAAGTGGAGGGCTCATGCTCAGTGTCATATCCAGAGGTTGTCTTTTGAAAATAGACATATGAGAGCTGCCAGCATTGCTGCAGAGGTTGTAGAGATGGGGGTCAACCTATCAATGCTCAGAGCATAAATTGCACACTGCATCAGTGGTCTGCATGGTCGTCCCAGAATGAAACATCTTGTAAAGATGATGCACAAGAAAGTCTGCAAAAGTTTGCAGAAGAGAAACAAACTCTAGACATGGATTACAGGAACCATGTCCTGTGGTGTGATGAGACCAAGATAAACTTATTTGGGCCAGATGGTGTGGCGACAAAGGTGAGGAGAATAAAGTGTGTCTTGCCTACAGTAAAGCATGGTGGTGGGAGTGTCATGGTTTGGGGCTGCATGAGTGCTGCTGGCACTGGTGAGCTACTGTTCATTGAGGGAACCATGAATGCCAACATGTACTGGGACAGACTGAAGCAGAGCTTGATCCCCTTCCTTCAGAAACTGGGACACAGGGCAGTATTCCAACGTAACAACCCCAAACACACCTTCAGTACAACTACTGCCTAGCTAAAGAATCTGAGGTTAAGGTAAACCCTATTGAACATCTATGGGGCTTCCTCAAATGTAAGGTAGAGGTGCACAAGGTCCTAACATCCACCAGCTTTGTGATGTTGTCATGGAAAAGTGGAAGAAGATTCCAGTGGCAACCCGTGAAGCTCTAGTGATCTCCATGCCCAAGAGAGTGCTGGAAAAAATAGTGGCCACACAACATATTGACACTTTGGGCACAGTTTGGACATTTTCACTTTTGTTGCCAGCGGTTTAGACATTAATGTCTGTGTGTTGAGTTATTTTGAGGAGACAGCAAATTTACACTGTTATACAAACTGCACACTGACTACTTTACATTTTATCAAACTGTCATATCTTCAGTGTTGGTGCATGAAAAGATATAATAAAATATTGACAAAAATGTAAGGGGTGTACATTTGCTCACTGTGGTATTGTGTGCTCTTCTGAATATACCGTTTTAAAAAGGGCTTCTTGTATATTTCTCTTTCCTATTGTAGACCTGCTTGTGATCTTTAATAAGACAGAGGTCATGTTCACGAATTACAGCAAGAAGCTGCCCTCTCTAACATCCCTCTCAGACGCAGTGTCTAGCATCCGGGAATCTTTTGACAAGTCCCAGGAAGGCCTCGATTACTACGACTACATCAGGTAAATTTACCTTTTGGCCTAAATGTATTTTACACAATCTGTAACATTGTCCAAAGGCTTGTGGTTTAGGTTGACTGGCTACTCTAAATTGCCAGTTGGTATGTGTGAGGGAGAACAGTTGTCTGTCTCTGAGTTGCCATGTAATGGGTTGGCTTCCTAAACGCATACAGCTATGTGTACAGGGATCGGCTTCAGCTTCCACACAACTTGAAATTAATAAAGGGGTTTGAAAAATGGGTGGATGGATGGAATGATTCTTTAGCTTATGTGTAGTCAATCAGAGCTATGAGTGATAATGGATATAGCAAGTAATCAAAGCTGATAACCACAAGTTAGCACCTAAATCATGAACTGTGTCCAGTTGTTAACGTTATTGCTTGTGTGGTTATATTGAGCATCAGACTGGTCTGGAAAAGTCTGCTGGGGACGCTACACTGATGAAACCTTGGGTGTCTGATTTTTGGGTCTTGGATTAGATTGCAGTGAAAGTGAAAGTGGCAGGAAATAGTGAAGAAGAACTTTACTACTTAGTGGTGGGGACATGTCCCCTGTGTCCTCAATGTAAATGACACTCATGGCTGTTGGCAATTAAATAATGGACAAAAGTATCTTAGCCTAGCAATTTTTTTCTGTGCTGGGTTAGTCCTTTCTTACAGATCACACTGAATATAAACTCTATAAAATAAAAATAAAGGAAAAATGTAGTGAATTCTCTCTTTTCCTGACTGTAGGTGGTCCGTGTCGGTCACATTCTGCACCTTGATCCTGATCGTAACATTGCTGATGTTGGCTGGACTGGTCATCGGAGCGTCTGTAGTCATCTTCCCCACACTTTTCCCATGTTACCTGCAGGACCGACTGCAGATGACCGCTGTGTACCTCCTCTATGTGTGAGTGAAATTCTTGCAGTAGTTCATGGTCCTCTTAATGGGGCAACACTTATAAAATAATAAAATCAGGCTCAGATTGTTCCGCCATTAAGCTATGAATGCATTATGTGTATTATAAGTGAAAGGGCTGTCGATGGATGCCATCCATTGAGCAGCAGCTAGAGGGGGAATTTACCTTTCCTGGACGACAGGGAGGTACCCCTGCCCGGGTCACAGTTGCTGTTCACAGGGGCAATCAGTGTTGATGCATTCCGCCTGGGGCGAAAGCCTACTCAGGGCAATTGTGGTTGTTTGCCACATGGCTGCTGATTCTCTGCAGGAGCCCATCGGTAAAATTGGTAAAATGGTACTTGGGTTTATCCCCTGGACTGCTGTCCTCTTTCAAAAACAGCAGGCTGTGCGCCCTGCTGGATTTCAGCGAATCTGTATTCATGGGGTCTCCTCAGTAGTGCTCGTCTGGTTTTCTGAAGGAGGAAGAGACAGGCTCCATTATGGCACCACAGGATTGGATGGGGGATTCTCTGTGAAGGGGATCCGCCATAGACTGATCATTTACCCATGAGGACCTTGTCGGGAGCCGTACATTTGCCTTTTGTGTGAAAGAACATGTGCAGGTCATGTGGTTCCCTGTTATTGGTGTCGGTGGCCAGAACCTTTCCATAATAGCTCCATTTCAGAACTTCCCACCTCTTTTCGGTACAAGGCTGGTGCTCTTGTATCCTTCCACACACGCACCCGTATCCAGCCTTGGCTCAGCCGGAGGCACTACCACTGGGTCGAGGTTGAACACGGGTGTCTTCCAATGTTTATGTTCACCTCTGCACTTGGGTCCCATCTGCTAACTGGGGTCCTAAGTGGGAAACTTACAGAGAAATGTTGACAGTGTTGGTGAATGTAACCAGTAATCCTCCTCAAAAAGCTGCAGTTAAATTAGTCCTACAGCTCTGCCTCGTTGTCTGTTCAGTGCTTCAGGGATGGTCTTCATCTTTTCCTGGCTCTTCATCATCATGGTTTTCATCAACCTGTTTTTCGGCGGTAACGCGTACGCCCTGGCCTGCAGGAGCTGCACTGATGGGGAGATTTTTAAGGTGAGCAGGTAATAAATAAAGATGAACAAGCTGTTAAAACAACAGGGGGTTGACAGGAAGCATGTGTAAGCACTTCTTTCTTTGCCTTCACAGTTTTTGGACAAGCAGGACTATCTCTTCAGCAGCCTGAACACTGATGACTCAGGCATTGTTACCACTGACCAAACTCCAACCGTCAGTGCAGTCAGTGATGCTACCGGCCTATTTCTGAACCCCACCTATGATATTAGCTACATGCCACACCATCAAAGGAAAGCAGACATCAACACCCTTGATATATTCCGGTGAGTGACTGATTAAGACATTGAACACCAACCAAGACAGAACATAGACTGAGACTTTGGTCTAGCTCAGGGGTGGGCATTTCTGGTACTGGAGGGTCAGTGTCCAGCACAGTTTGGTGATTTCCCTGATCAAGTACACTTGGATCAACTAACCTATTCGTTGCCAGGTATAGTGAGTGTGTTTGAGGAAGTTCTTGTTGTTGGGCTATCCAGCTTGTTTGGCTTGTTGGACGGGCTGTTAAAATAGTGTACACTAGAGGAATTCCAATCAAAATTTGAATCAGGACTGTCCTTCAGGGCGCCAGCAGCAAATGTTGGTTTACAAACTTACAGAGATATTTCCCAGTCAACATTGTCCATCGAGATGTTTTCTTTCATGTTTTCACTTTGTAAAAAGCCATGATGTGTCTCGCATGAAAATAAAGAACTAATAGTTAGAGAAGTGGATTAGTTATTGAGAGAACCAGCCAGCAGGCTGGAGTGCACTTGAGCAAGGCACCTCACCCCCAACTTCTCTCCCTATACGTCGCTCTGGATAAGAGCATCTGCCATATGCTGTAAATGTAAATAACAATAGAGAACATCTTAGATAACACAAGATGAGATACTGTGGAAATGACTGAGTAGGTCTTGTTAACAAGACAGTCAAGTGTTAGGCTGAGATAAGAGGTGGGAGATACAAATCTAGAAATAAGTAGAGAAAGGTTTTGTACCTATTTGGGCTAATTCTTGAAATGGTACCTTGGATAAATGATAAAACAATGGTAATCAGTAGTCACTTTCGGGTGGATAGGACTCTGGACATTACTGGTCATGATGGTAACTGGTATTTCTTTGCTTTCTAGCTGAGAGTCATGGTGGCACAGTGGTTAGTGCTGTCACCTCAAAGCGAGAAGGTCCTGGGTTAAGTCCCAGGATGCCTTTCTGTTGGTGCTTTTCCACTACACTGGTGCTATTCCGGGCCGGATTACAATTTTGGAACCGGTGCTGTGCTTTTCCACTGCAAAAAGTTGGTGCTGGTTCCGCAATTTCGGCTGTGGATGGGCATTTGAGCTAACGCTAGACCGTGACCAGAAACACGGAAAAACTGTAAATCAACTAGAAGTGATTATAAATCTCACCTGTCGTCTTGCACGTAATCTTTGCGAGATATGATCTCGCCTAAAAAAACAAGATGTGTTCCACCATGGCTTGTTTGTGAAGTGGGCTTGGTTTATGACGTAGTCACCCGGCTCCAATCCGGGCACCAGTGCAGTGGAAAAGCGGCCAGTTCGTGTTGGTTCCCAACTTTGAAACAGGTCGAGAACTGGAACCGGCACCAGCACCAGTGCAGTGGAAAAGTCTGTGGGTTTGTGTGTGAATGGCTGTCTGTAATGGGTGCCCTGGCTTGTAGGAAAATGAATGTAGCTTGGTAGCTACAACGGCCTTGTATTTTCACACAGTTTCACACTGAGGGTCTACGTTTAGGATGAAGTGGGGAGATTTTGTACAAATATTTCTGTAAATTAGAGTGCACTCAAGCTGACTTGTGTCTGAATGCATTTCAGGGGGTGTGAAAATGGAACGTCCCTGTTCTACAGCATGCACTTGGATGATACCTTCGATATGGACCATTTCCTCAACACCAGCATGGTATTGTACAATCATGTCAAGATGTTCCCCCGTGTTCAGAAGAGAACAGAAATCCACTCACAGGCCTTCAAACCCTAGTAGTAGACACTCAAGTGACTGAATTCTGTGAATGAGTATTTTAAAGACGAGGTTTTACCTGGCTGAGAGAGGATCTAGGTTTCCATCCAGACATTCAGTTTCTGATGCATTGAATAAATTAAGGTTTGATGGAAAAGTTTGGCAAATACAATAAATTGAAAAATACAATTACTAACACTCTTCATTCAACAAATATGATTTCCCCTTCTTGACATATACATCAAACCCCACCCTGTTTGTAGATATGATGCCCCCCCCAACAAAAATGATCTTATTCTCCAGCCCCCACACTTCCTGCTCAACAAAATACAGTCAATTGTACCCTGTCTACAAATGTTATGCCCAAAAAAAAGTTAAATTCCTTCCACTGTCCAAAGGCTTTAGGTTGACTGGCTACTCTAAACTGTCCATAGTTGTTTGCTTGTTTTTCTCAGTGTTGGCCTGTGATGGTTAAACTCTTGTTGACTCTAGTGGTTTAATGAATGAATGGATGAACGTTGATGAGCACTTATTTTACAGAGTAACATGTTCTTTCTCCTACAGTATCTGATGGGATTTAACGAGAGCTTGCAGGGTCTGACCGTCGACCTGAACAGTGTAGTGCTGCCCATTAACAACACCATAGCCCTCGTGAAAGTATTCAGGGATGGCGGCAACCTTGACCAAATCGATTACAGTTACTTCCAAGTGCTGGTACGGTATTGGAGGGCACATTGACTTTCAAATCTGTTCACTTTGTCTTTTCTACACTGGTTTTGTTTCAATCAAAAATGTGGTGTTTGGTAATCCTTGGGCATAGGGGAATGACATCATGCACCTTTAGCTGGACTGAGTGGCAAAACATGCTGCAACATAACTGGTTTCAGGGGAGGAGCCTGTGAACCAGAGAGTAAAAGAAACAACTATATATTTCAGTTAAAGGCAGTTGGGCTCGACTGTGATCCTTACCACTTCCCGAAGAACCATAGACCATAGTGGACCATAGACACTGATGTGGTTGGGATTCGGCTTTGCTGATATTTGTATGTTTGTGATTTCGATAGAAGGTATATAGATCAAAGTCAGAAGGCATATAAACAATAAAAGTGAGGAAAGCTGATTGCTAGCCACGTCAGTGTCTTTGGTAAGTTGTAAGGATCACAGTTGAGCCCAACTGCCTTTCCATAATAATTTGTTTTACTCCAGGTTTCTCCATTTCCCCTACTGAAAGCAGGTGCTTCTGTTAATTACAATGATCCATGAGCTTCTTGTTTCATTAGCTGTGGGTATTCTGTAAAAATCCCTCCCATTTCTTGTTAAATCTATTTGTGCAGTAATTCGCACCACAGCTCTTTCTGATCTGAGTCGGGTGCCTGTCCCTACTATGATGTAATGTGTACACTCTATACATTATATGTCCAAAAGTATCTAGACAGAGATTTAATAAGTAACGCCTCTTGAAGGTGCTCCCATTGCTGTCACAAGGGTTCCGGATGCTCTAGAACAGCAGTCCCCAATCTTTTTTGCGCCACGGACCAGTTTAATGTCAGACAATATTTTCACAGACCGGCCTTTAAGTGTCGCGGATAAATACAACAAAATAAAGTAAAGTTTTAAAGTAAAGACCAAAGGAAAGTTTATGCGTTACCATAGCAACCAGAGTACATTAGCGGCAGAGAGGAGGACGTTATTGGCGCATTTCAGGAGGACGCTGCTAATAAAGTTACATAATTACAGAGTGGATTCACATTTATTATTATACATTTATTATTACACGTTTATTATTATATTTACAAAATATTTTGTAAATATAATAATAAACATGAATCCACTTTATTAGCAGCTTCGTCCTGAAATGCGGCAATAACGTCCTCCTCTCTGCCCGTAATGCTCTCTGGTCGCTATGGTAACACGTAAACTTTCCTTTCAGTGCAGTTGTGGCAATCACAGGGGTTTCTGCCATGACTTTCAACCACAATACTGGCAAAGTTCATTTCTTGAACACACTTAGATGCTATGGACTGAGGTCAGTTTTCAGTCCACGGCCCGGGGGTTGGTGACCACTGCTCTAGAGCAGCTGTACATAAGACTAAAGAATGCATGGAATCATTTAGAGGATTCCATTACCTCATGAATGTTCTTATGGTCGCAATCAAATCCTCAAAGCAATGTTTCAAGGCCTTCCTAGAACAGTAGAAGATGCAGTAACCTATGAAACCCTTGACATTGCAGAAGCCTTGTGGATAGGGACTTGTCCTGGCCCAGGAACCACTTAAGTACCTTTGAGCAAGGAACCACTACCCTGCTCTCCAGGTGCTGTTGATAGCTGCACACCTAGTCATATTTCACTGTGGTGCACAATGACCATGACCTTCAGTCAACACCCGTTTGGACATGTAGTATATTCATCAACAGTTGTTGGCTTCTGCCAATCATTTTGAAGCCTCTGCTTTTCATCCCCAGCTCTCCAGTCCAATAGTGAAAACAGATCTTGATGCTTTTGCACAAACACTGGAGGCAGCAGCCCTAACGGTGAGCACCTGATCGGTAAATTCAATATAAGGAGGTGCCATGTTTGACCGTTGTAAACTATTTGTGTGTGTTTGACCTACAGGCAAACGACTCCATTAGAGCGAATCTCACAAGTGAGGCGGCTAAGGCCAAGCAGCTGGCCATCACCGTTCATCTGCAAGATTCCTACAGGGTGAGTTGAGTTCATAAAGTCCATCTGGTTCTCCAGAATATGGGCCTTTATCTTGTCTAGCTTTTTTCCCATCAGTTAGGACTGATACCACCAACAATACAAAGGTAAAGACCAGCGTGAGCTTCCTCCAGGTCCGATGAAGCACCAGCACATCTTTTATGACTATCCCATACATCCCTTTTCATGTTTGTCCCCGCCCTTCACCAGGCGGATCATGTTTAAACTAAGTATTCAAGCTCTTGTGTTTCTCGCGTAGATCGTCAGATCTTTTGTCTTCCATGTTTAGTCACCTCATTTGTTCTCTTGGTTTTGTTCATGTTTCTCTGTCTATGGCCTATGTGGCTTTTGTTTGTTAAACATTGTTAGCGTCATTTTGGTCTTATGCCATTGCGCCTACGCCCAGATACAAAATACGTCAATACGCAATGTCATCTGAGAGTTGGGGAGAGGGAGGGCCACCCTACCCACCATTCATGCTCATGCACATTTACACACGCCCACCTATTCAGCCTACTTCACTTTAGTTCCGCAATTCACTCTGAAGTTATAAGGAGTGTTTCAGCAGCAGAATAAGTTTAAGTTTAAAATGTTCTTTCTTAACTGCTCAGTCTCGAACTACGTGCTAACTCCTTGAATCTTAGACGTATTATGCAGGTAAATACTACACATTATTCAGGAACTACTATAAATATAATATAGTTATGTGTATGATGAATGGACCTGTAAACCCACATACTAATGTAATCATTTCTTTCTGTCTTTCTAGCGCAATATGATTTCCAGTATAGAGGCTCTAACTACCATCAGTCACAATTATAAGGTATAGATTTCTGTCTTTACTCATTGCATTTTAGTCACAGTGTCATTTTTAATCATTTGAACATATGCACTCACTGGCCACTTTATTAGAAACACCTACCTTGTGCTTCCAATAACTGGCCATTTTATTAGAAACACCTACCTTGTGCTTCCAATAACTAGCCTTTTTATTAGGAACACATACCTTGTGCTTCTAATAACTGGCCACTTTATTAGAAACACATACCTTTTACTTCCAATCCTTGGCCTTTTTATTAGAAACACCTGCCTTGTGCTTCCAATAACTTGCCTTTTTATTAGAAACACATACCTTTTACTTCCACTCACTGGCCTTTTTATTAGAAACACATACCTTTTACTTCCATTCACTGGCCGTTTTATTAGAAACACCTGCCTTGTGCTTCCACTCACTGGCCACTTTATTAGAAACACCTACCTTTACTTCCATTCACTGGCCATTTTATTAGAAACACCTGCCTTGTGCTTCCATTCATTGGCCATTTTATTGGAAACACCTACCTTTACTTCCATTCACTGGTCATTTTATTAGGAACACCTGCCTTGTAAATTCACACATGTTCATGACCTGTGCTTCTTCTAGGCAAATTCAAACAACACACTTCTAAGAGCTAATGAAATTGGAGACTCTCTTCATGCTGAGGTTCCTTACATTGTACAAGATGTGAGTTGATTTTACAGCATCTGCTCTATTTTATATTACTATTATATATTATGTAATATATTTATATGACTGACCTAAAAAATCACATCACAGTCCTAGAAGTATATGAAGAAAGACATTAAGTTTAACAAATAATACAAAAAGTATTATATTTGGTCATTTATTTATAGAAAAAAAACTGTGTGTGGCAAAAGTAAGTGAACCTGTGCATTAAGTATGGTGGGTGACCCCCTTGGGCTGCAATCAAATGTTTGGAGTAACTGTTGATCAGTCTAGCACATCAACTCACTGGATACAAAGTTATTTTAGTCTATTCCTACATACAGAACCCCTTCAATTCTTTCCTGACATGAACCACTCACTTTACAACATTTCAAGGTCAGGACTTTGACCTGCCATTTCAGAACATTCACTATATTCTTCTTTAACCGTTCTTTAACAACATGATTGTGTGTTTAGGATCGTTGTCTTGCTACATGACCCACTGTCTCTTGAGATTCAGTTCATGGACAGATGTCTTTATATTTTCTATTTGAATTCTCCGGTGTAGTTCAGAATGCATTGTTCCATCAATGTTATGCCCTGGCACAGATGTAGCAAAACAGCCCCAGTCCAGGAAACTCCCACCACCATGTTTAACAGATAGAATACATTTCCTATGCTGGAATGCAGTCATTTTTTTCTCTAAATGCAACACTTCTCATTTTCATGGTCAGTTTTGGCTTCATCTGTCCATAAGACATTCTTCCATTCTTTCTTGCGTGATCACATGATCTTTAGCATACTGTAGATGGTCAGCAATATTTTGGGGGAAGAGCAGTGGCCTTCTCCTTGCTACTCTTGCCATATACACCATTGCTGTTCAGTGTTCTCCTAATGGTGGAATCATGAACATCAACATTCACCAATGTGAAACAGACCTTCAGTTGCTTAGATGTTACCCTGGGTTCCTTTGTATCCTCTCAGACGATTACACTTCTTGCTACCTAATTTGTAAACTTTTTCAGCTTCATGGGCACAACTCTTTTTCTGAGGTCCTCAGACACCTCTGTCGTTCGAGTCATGATACACATCCACAAATGCATGTGTGATCCGGCTTTGCTGGATCCCTGTTCTTCAAATAAAACAGGATCTCCCACTAGCACCTGATCATCATCCCATTGATTGAACACACCAGAGTCATCTTATGGGTTTACTTACTTTTGCCACACACGTATGTTTTTCTACCATTTTAAATTCAAGAAATACATTGGCAAATATAATAACTTTTGTATAACTAACTGTGTTTAACTAGTTATTGTTTACCTGTGTTTTCTTCATCTACTTTTAGGACTTGTTAGAAAATTAGATGATATTTTAGATAAAATATAAAAATAAAACTTTCAAAAATGTTAAAAATATAAATCCACTACAAAGAAATGCATAATTAAAGAAATTGTCCTGTACATAGTCAAAGAATGGAAAACCCATTCAAATGAAATATATTTATAATAAAAGTCTACAGGTGCTACAATGTTCTACCAATGTATTGTTCCCGTCTGGGATAAAAGCCTTTGATAAATGACCAGTGTGATTTCTTTTAGGTTTCTGAATGTATGACAATGAGAGGGAACGAAATGTTGAGCCGGTACTTTGACATCGTCAGATTTGCGGTGGGTGACTGATTTCACATTTTAAAGCAACAACAACAAAAACACAAAAAACAGCTTTAAATGTGGCATTTTCTGCAGAATTATTGCAAAATGTCTGTTTATTTGCTTAATTTAACAACTAAAAGAAAACATAGGTGCCATAACTTTTACACAGGACATATGTAGTTTTATTATAATTTTTAAATTAGCAAATTGTAATTTAATACTTGTGTAAGGTCATTGAACCAAGGGTTTTTAAACCTTTTACACACTGTTATGAGGGCTTTGATCCTAGGGGGTTGTATTTTCTGGGCTGAAAGCAGGAATATGTGCTAGAAGTAATGTCTGTGGTAGTTTACAAATCCATTCAGATGCAGAGATCTGCCTAGAGATTAGACTCCAGAGACTCACATTCATTTATCTCTGGTAGAACAATGTCTAGTCAAGTCAAGTCAGTTTTATTTATACAGCGCTTGTATAAACGGACAAAAGCAGCTTTACAGAGTTTATAGAATCCGGGTCCGAGCCCCAATGAGCCAAAGCGACAGCGGCAAGAAAAACTCCCTAATTATAGGAAGAAACCTTGAAAGGAACCAAAGCTCAGAAGGGGAACCCATCCTCCTCTGGTCGACACTGGAGCGTGATAAAGAAAATAAAAATGAACAATGTCTCAGGCATCAGACAGCATCTTCACCACCATTTCATCGGAAGACCTTTCAGTGAGGGGACTTTTACTTTTTGTCTTTGTGATAAATGTCTAAATGTGTAAATGGGGTGTTTCTGATAACGGAAATGGAGTAATTGTATAAATATTCAGCTTGTAGACGGGGGTCACTACTGTTACTGTGACTGAAAGGCATTAATGTTCAGCTTGAACAACCCCAAAACACGCAACAACATCTAAAATGGGAAAGAGCTGCCGTGTAGTTGTACACATTCAACAGGAAATGGGAGTGACCTCTTTACACAGACTCTCCAAAGCTAAAGAGAAGCAAATGGATCATTGCATTTCATAGAAATTAACTTAACTTTATCACCTACCAAAGAAAGCAGATTCCTGGCTACATGTCAATGCCCATGGATCACTGGTTCTTTGGTAAGTTGTTAGTATTGCTGTTGACCCCAACTGCATTAAATCTAAGCATGTAATCATTTAACTCACGGTTAATTTGCCATTAAGTCTGATTAAGGTGCGGCGTTCTGATAGGAAAGTGAGGTCAATGCATTCCCACTGTCCTCCAATAAAGTACAAGCTGTGGTCAGACCAGGCTTGGTGTTTCTTCATTCATGGTAGAACCTTGTAACGTGCTGCTGAACTGAGGTTGCGGTTCCTGTTTTCCAGATAATAGACGAGGCGCTGGGTTGCCTCTGGCTTCCTGTGTCCCTCAGTAACCTATACACTGCCGCCTGCGATAATCTGATTGGACCATGGGTGAGTGGACATGAGGTTTGCTTTTTAATGTCTCAACATCTGATGTGGTAGTATCTTCCTTAGCATGAAGAGCAAGGAAAGTCCGTATTAGAAATTAAGCTGCAAAAACAACCCGTTCTGTCAGAAATACCAAAAGTAGCAGTTTAGCCCCACCCCTTTACGATGAAGTCATAAGGAATGTTTTAGCCCAGACTACTTTTTAAATTAAGCAAAAGATTATGAATAATATATATGTTATTAAATTTCTACTGATACTAGGCAAGTAATATAAACATAAAGCAAAGTGGAACAATATGGAATTGGAACTTCACATGTTTCTTGGAAGAATTTAATATATAAATTTTATAGTGTTAACATTTAAAGTGTTAGAGTGACTGTATGTCTTTGTCGTGTGTAATGTTATCTGGCATATTTTCATATGGCAATAAGCCGAGAGCTATATATTATTGGGTACATTTAAAAAAATGTAATAATAGTTATTTATTTTAACAGTGGTAAACTGTGATGAGAATGAGTATAAATTGTAACATTGGTTATGAATTATTATTATTATTATAGCATGTATTAAATATTATAACCATAATGAACTATGATACTGTTAAATTGTATATATTGGTTATTGTAATATCAAAAACTATGAAAAAGTCCCCCCATCACCCCATCCCCCATTGTGACAATTGGTTAAATATTATAATGTTTTTTATGTTCTTTTATGTTTATAATGTTATTATAATGTCAGTAAAATATGATGGTTGTGTATCATTACCATGGCTCATTGATGGATTTGGTGATGTTAGTTAGATATTGTAATATTTGGAGGAAACTGAACCTATGAGGAGGTCTGTCTAGTTCATGTGTAGAAATCTCGTATGATTTCCTGCAGAATGCATTCTGGCTGTGTCTGGGCTGGTGTTGTGTCTTCCTCGTTCTTGGTGCCATCTTCAGCATCCTTGCCGCCCAATTATGGAAGCCTCCATCTTCAGCAACAGAGTGAGTCACAACCATTTACACATCCAACAACGTCCACCCATTTAACCAACCTCCGTCCTGGAGATCTTCTTTCCTGCAGAGTCTAGTGCCCACATTCCACCACGACCTACCTGGATTAATGAACTTCTTCAGATGTTCCTGATTGGCTGGATCTGATGTGTTGGAGGCATGTTAGAAGGTTGAAACTACACTAGACTTTGAGGTCGATAAATAGGAGAAGGGTTGGTGACTACTTACGTAGAGTATATCAAGTTTGGTTATTGATTTATGTGCCATAACTCTCAGTCGGATTTGAAGCACATTTTTTATATTGATGGATTGTTTCTCTTGAAAATTTAACCTGGAGAGTACAATTGAAACAGTTTAATTGCTGATAATGACATGATACTCTGGGTAACAAACATCCCTCCATTGTGTTGGATGATGCTCCATTAGGCCATACAGCAAGCAGAAGACAACACTGTCTCCTCAGTACTTATATATATATAGTATATATTTACTCCATACTGTATTACATATTGTGTGTTATTTTAATTTTTTGCAGTAAGGAGCCAATCCAAATGCTGGATGACATCCCTGATAAAGGCACACCTAACACCTACATGTACATGCACAACTCGAAAGAGATGGGAATTGTCCATCCATGGTATGAAATGATTGCAATTGTTCAACGTAGAAGCAGAAATTGTGTCACAAACACAGGGGTCTCTGCAGTTTTCTTGACAATGCTTAATTTCTACTGAGTCAATAGAAGAATGAGCTCTTGTAGTAGTGTTATTACAATAACTATATCTACTAAAATAAATCTATTCACAATTAAAACAATTATAAATGTATTATTAAATATATTCATGTTGATACTCTGTACTGTAGCAATATGATATTGAACCAAAAATATGGCAATGCTACATTGTTCAGATTTTTTTCCCTTTATAACACCATTATCAGCTTCTCCATGGTTCCATTCTACTGTCATGGTTTCACTTTGTTGTAACAATGTTTACAGCTTTTGTTGTAACTATATAAGTGGGCAACCAAAACTTCATAAAAATTGCTTTATTAATTTTTTAATCATTCAGAAAATTACAAAATTTATTTATACCATTTGGGTATTATCATGCACTACTAAGAATGGCACACTAGTAAAATGCATGCTCACAGTTTTAAATATGAATTATGGATGATCTACTACTGCTCCTACTGATGTTTTTTAAATTTGTTGTGATGTCAAATAAAAGACAAAAACATGGTTAATATATTTTAACATTTTATTTTTTGCTAAATAAGTCTGTGCCCAAAACAGGACAGACATTTGTATTTAAGAACAGTCATGTATTGCTGTATTGAGACAGTAAACCCCAATTATCTCGCTGCCTTTATCTCGCCAACCTCACCTCTCGCCATTAAAGGCTGGAGAACAGATGTTATTCGACCTCATTAAGCTGCCAACCTCGCCTCTCGCTCTCACCACAGTATGTAACGGTGTTCGGTGTATGCATCTCTCCTTCTATAGCTCGCCAGACTTGGGTCTGTCTTAGTGTAGTAGCCTAAAAGGTGATCAGCCATGCTAATACTATAGCTCAGCTTCTGCTTTTACTGCTAATGCTACTGCTGTTACTGCTGTTACTGCTATCGCTGCTGCTGCTGCTGCTGCTGCTGCTACTGCTACTGCTACTGCTAATGCTACTGCTGTTACTGCTGTTACTGCTATCGCTGCTGCTACTGCTAATGCTACTGCTAATGCTACTGCTGTTACTGCTATCGCTGCTGCTGCTGCTGCTGCTACTGCTAATGCTACTGCTATCGCTGCTGCTACTACTGCTGTTACTGCTGTTACTGCTAATGCTACTGCTATCGCTGCTGCTACTACTGCTGTTACTGCTGTTACTGCTGCTACTGCTACTGCCATGCTAATTCTATAGCTCAGCTTATGCTTCTACTGCTACTGCTACTGCTGTTACTGCTGCCGCTGCCACTGCTGCCATGCTAATTCTATAGCTCAGCTTCTGCTTCTACTGCTACTGTCATGCTAATTCTTTAGCTCGGCTACTGCTGCTACTGCAACTGTCTGATTCATTTTGTCAGTTAATTTGAGCTAGTTAATTTATTTATAATTATTAAAAATTATTTATAATTTGTTGTAATTTGTTCTTCCTGGTTAATATGTCAACAAATCAATAGTGTCCCCTTACCCCTCATTAAAAAATCATAGACTAATCCCCCAGCCACACACTCACCCATCCATAAACCCTACACCACACCACCCCTCCACAAATTTAGCCTGGGGCCCAAAAAAGGCTGCGTCCACCACTGGTCCTTCTTGCTGTGAGGCAGCAGCACAAACCAATGCTGAAATTAGAATTCAGCAATCAGAATACCTGTTTCTCATTTCAAATATATCTGCAGACGCAACGTGGTGTGGATCGAAAGTTCGCCTGTGTTACAGTGGGGAATGAACTGTTAACACGGTTATTACTAGCTGAGGTGTAAACAATAAGCCAAATTATATTAGCATGTATGTTAGACTAATAGCAGTTCTATGAACCTTCCATTTGAACGTTCTTGAAACGTTTGAACTGAAAGGGATGTTGAAGGTTTTTGCTACATAGTGTTTTCCATTCAAGTGTTGTTTAGCTTCACCTTCACCAGAGCGTATGATCTCATCACCTTCTCCAACTATTACAGGGAAACGAAGTCCAGCCACAAGACTGAAGAGACCTACGAGACCATGAATGGCTTCATGCATTTCAGGTACTAAGGTCTACAGTTGAGTCAGCCATGATAGGACCGATATCAGCTCTTAGTTCTTCAGATATTAGTTCTTCAGCTGAGGCTTTATCCAATTCACAGTGTGTACATTAATCAGAATCTTTTCTCCTGAAAAGCAGCAAGGGCAGAGATACGAAGAAGAGTAACTTCGACATCTACATGAATATAGACTGATCTGAGCTGTGATGGCGTTAATATAGTCAATAAGAAGATGGAGGATGCCAACGTGTGACCTAACAACAACCCGAGGCCACTGGACGATGGAGATACGATGGCCTTTCTGAGGCGACTTCCAAATACTGTCATTACCGCGGGACTGTTATTCCATCAGAATGATTACAAACAAGATGCATATAGAAATCACGTTTTCCTTGCCTACATTCTGTATCATTTTTCTTCATCTAAAACTGTTAATTTTCTTCTGACTGCTCATTTTTTATTGTGTTTAAGGCCCCATTTAATGATAAAATATACTTTTTTAACCCAAATATCATGTTTAATGTAGTTTGTTAACACAAAACAGCGTATTTCAGGCTTGGTCAATAGCAGCAGTTTTGAATAATCTGTCATTGTGATATTCATATCTACCTCTTTATGCTGCAGCAGTGTAGCCCCACCCATTCACACAGAAGTTATGAGGATCGTTTCACCCTGACTTTCTGAATGAGGCAGCCAATCACAGCAGAGGTCATCACCGTTGAGTCCGTTCCATTCCAAATCTAAATCAGGTTGTGAGGAAGTCGGAGGGAAAAACAGAGACAACCTAAACCACATGTCTTTGGTGGGTAATGTAGAGCAGCCAGTCAACCTAAACCACATGTCTTTGGTGGGTAATGTAGAGCAGCCAGTCAACCTAAACCACATGCCTTTGGTAGGTAATGTAGAGCAGCCAGTCATCCTAAACCACATGCCTTTGGTAGGTAATGTAGAGTAGCCAGTCAACCTAAACCACATGCCTTTGGTAGGTAATGTAGAGCAGCCAGTCAACCTAAACCACATGTCTTTGGTGGGTAATGTAGAGTAGACAGTCAACCTAAACCACATGTCTTTGGTGGGTAATGTAGAGCAGCCAGTCAACCTAAACCACATGTCTTTGGTGGGTAATGTAGAGCAGCCAGTCAACCTAAACCACATGTCTTTGGACTGTGAGAGGAACCCGGGTCCCAAATGATGTGAGGTGTTGTTACATTCCTGGGTTTGCAGCTTTCCCTACTAAATGCATGAATGTTTTGCCACTCAGTCTGACTGAGGGGCATGGGAAGAGATGTGAATGCATACCCCATGCTGCAAAGGAGGTTTGAGTTTGGATATTTTTGGTCAATAAATGGTGCTCAGAGTGAGAAAATCAAATGCCAATGTTCTTTTGAATGTATATGAATGTATAGAATGGCTTTAGTTCTCCACAACTACTCCAGTGCATCTATCCATTTCAAACTGAAGCACATGACTGCGGCAGTTCAACAAAGAGCCTGTAATGTGTTCATCTAACTCTAGAGGGCAGCAGTGATCCCATTTTGGTCAAATACACTGAGCTTGTCTGTATTATACACACAGCTCTTTATGCACCGAGTGCAATTATCCTGCTTTTGACCTTGCTTGTTTGGTCAGGGAAAGGAGCAGGAAAAACATCTCCAGAGTGGATGTTCTGAACCCAGCTGCTGTCAGTGAGTTATTAAAAAGTGCTGAGACCTCCAGTGTAAAAGGTCTCTCTTACAGCTGTGCAGTGAGCAGAGGGCAGAGTCCCAAATGGCGTCATGCTTCCTATGTAGCACACTAAATCAAATGACTCACAAATAACGTATACTATGGAGGCTATTCAGGATCCAGACTCATGTGCAAAATTCCCAACCAGACCCACAGTGCCCTTTAGAAGTCATAACTCATCTAGTGCACTAGGAAGTATAGCCATTTGGGACTCAGCCGGAGAGTGTTGTACATTGGTGGAGCCAAACACTACTCCAGACTCTTCTCCTTTGTTTTTCCTCATTGGTGGAACAAACTCCCCAGCTACATCAGCACCGCACCTCAAGACTCCATGCCCACCCTAGCATCCAAACACGTAAAATCTAACTCCACCTAAATACTGCCGAGATTATGTTTCCAGATAGTAATGTTCCACTTATAGTTCATGTTGTAGCTCTTGCCGTCTATTTAATGACTAAAAGAAAATGTTACATACAGCCTGGGTATAAGCAATACAACGATCAGCCATAACATTAACACTAGTTATCTAGTTATTTCCTTACTGTGGTGTCTGTCAGGGAGTGGGATATATTAAGCAGAAAATGATACGACCAACACAAAAACTGTGGTATTTTGTAAATATAATAATAAAGGTGAATCCACTGTGTAATTATGTAACTTTATTAGCAGCGTCTTCCTGACTTCCTCTTTTCTGCCATGACTTTCATCCAGAATAGCGGCAAAGCTGAGTCTCTAACACACTTAGATGCTACAGATTGAGAATTATTAAAAAAAAAAAAAAAAGGTTTTAATTTTTTGTACGGCCCGGTACCGCCCCACGGCCTGGTGCTTGGGGACCACTGTTCTAGACAATTTGTTCTGCATCTAAATATAATAGCATCAGTGATGTTTGGTAGTGTACCACAATTTTCTGATAGCCCAGACTGCTGCTACACTCATGTGCAGGCATTGCAATGCAATGCTACCTGGGTGGTATATGGGGTATGGGGTGGTGTATGGGGTGGTATATGGGGTATGGGGTGGTGTATGGGGTATGGGGTGGTGTATGGGGTGGTTTATGGGGTATGGGGTGGTGTATGGGGTGGTGTATGGTGTATGGGATGTTGTATGGGGTGGTATATGGGGTATGGGGTGGTGTATGGGGTTTGGGGTATGGTGTATGGGGTTTGGGGTATGGGGTGGTGTATGGGGTGTGGGGTGGTGTATGGTGTATGGAGTGTGGGGTATGGGGTGGTGTATGGGGTGTGGGGTTTGTGGTGTGGGGTATGGGGTATCGGGTGGTGTATGGGGTATGGGGAATGGGGTAGTGTATGGGGTATGGGGTGGTGTATGGTGTATGGGGTGGTGTATGGGGTGTGGGGTGGTGTATGGTGTATGGCGTGTGGGGTGTGTATGGTGTATGGGGTGTGGGGTATGGGCTGTGGGGTTTGTGGTGTGGGGTATCGGGTGGTGTATGGGGTATGGGGTATGGGGTGGTGTATGGGGTATGGGGTGGTGTATGGTGTATGGGGTGGGGTATGGGGTGGTGTATGGTGTATGGGGTGGGGTATGGAGGCTTTCACTCCTCATACTTTACCTGGTGTTGTGTTCACTAACAAATGAAGTGAAGGAATAAACAGCAGCGAGCAGATGGCAAAAACCAGGTTTAATGTGATTTCGGAGAACAGAAGACAGACGTATTAAGCATGAAAATAAAGGTTACTGTGGTGACAGGAGCCGCAGAGACGTGTTGTTCCTGAGTTAAAGTCATGCTGAACCAAGGTGCTGCTATCTGCTACGTCCCATAAAGGTTTCAGGCAGAACCGGACAACTAGAATTAGCCCAATTCTTTAAAAATCATACATTTTTCTCCCAATTTTAAACAAAGCAATCAATCTTTGGCAGATAACAATTGATTATCACTATTCTGATACTAGTTCTGGCTTCACTACTGATGAACAGAAGCTTTCGAATGGTCAGAAATGGCATCAGTGCACCAAAAACAACATGATCACAAATATGGTTCAGCTGCAACACGCTGCCTCAGGTTCACGTCCCACCGACCATCTCCTCCCAAAACAACTCACAGACTTGAACAGAGCGGTTTAAACTGGCTCCAGGGCAGTGATTGGAACGAGTCTGAGGGTAGAGCGCGAGGATGGGTGTGCAATGCTCGAGGGTCGGAAGGCACGGATGTGGGGGCTCGTCGACCCTCATTCCTGTAGCTTAAAGTGGAAGGACTTGGTTTTCCACTGGGTGATGTCGCAGTTCAGCATGGTGCGCTCGGTGAAGCTCACGTTGTCCTCACCATCGATCAGGATCACGGTGTTGGTCCTGGAAAATTTTTTAAAAAGAATAACAATGATAAGCCCGGTGGTTAAATACCTTTAAATACTTTTAAAAAGTAAGTAGGTATTTATAGAAAAATAATATATATATATATATATAAGTATAAGTATAAATAAATTTCATTTAAGTGATTTTATTCCACTTTTGTGTGAGAAACATCAAATAAAAATGATCTGTTCAGTCTTAACAGACGAAGGAAAATTACATCTCATGACATCGTATATCAGAAAAATTTGTAATATGGTATTTTTGCCATATGGCCTACTCTTATTCTACAATGCATTGGTTATGTTGTCAACGTTTGACACAAAATAAATAATTTACACCAGAATGAACCTTATGATACTTTCACTGAAAAGGAACAGAATTAGCAATTTGATTTATATTGATATAGAATTATTTTCTTACATGATATCTCAGCAGAATATGACGAGCCAACATACAGACCTGGGACAAAATTGGGAAAACTGTCAGAGAGAGAGAGTGTATGAGCGTAATAATCCAACCTGGTGCCATACACCGGCGTCCGCACACATACGGCCGACAGAGCCTGGAGCCAGACCTTACTGCAGCCCATCCCCTGACTCTCCTGCATGGGGTCCGGGGTGTTTCTGAGAAAGAGGGCGAGAGAGAGTAACAGGGGTGTAATTAAAGCATCAGAGGCACAATGCAGGGTTATTTGTTCAGTAGGGTCACAGAAGCTGTGATGATATGATTTGATATGACCACATTATCATATACAGTGGTGTATTGATTTTCCAGATTGAATTTCAGATTGTGGAAAGTGCTGTTCTTGTTCTTCCCCTGATCAGAAGGTTCTGCCAATACCAACGAGACATAAGGGGCTCGTGGGTTCGAGTCCCAGAACCAGCCAGTAGAGTGAAGTGCCCTTGGACAAGGCAGCTTACAGTGGCTGCCCCCAGCTCTGTGTGTGGTCAGTGTAAAATTATGTATAAAACAATGTAAATTGCTTGACTTTGTTTAATTACTACTGATTACTTTTAATGTATGCACTTTTAAAAATGTATGTATCTTAAATAATATTTTAGAAACATAACATTTTAAACGTGTTGGGTGTGTTATTTTAAACAATCCATTATGGCCCTCATGCAGTACCTCAATGACCCACTGGGTCATCTAACTCTGGGTAAGATGACTAATCTAATCTGGCCCGAACAGAATTTCATAGGTATTTCCACATGGGTACTTGGATATTAAGAACCTAGTTTAATAATTAAGCATGATTATAAAGTATTTTCTTTTCTGCAGTTCAAAATAAACCAAGTAAGGGGCAACAATGGCCAAGCAATTGTCAGAGTGAAGTCCTGCTGCTTGCGCCGTATGTTGCTGTAGACGCTGTAATTGTAACCTCTTGTTTAAACACAGGTTTTGGAGTTTCACCTGAGCACGAGGATCAATGAGGTCGTCTCACTGCAAGAAGCTCCTGGGTTTGATCCCGGGTCGGCCACAGGTACCTTTCGGTGTAAAGTGAACAAGCTCTTCCTGTGTTCCTGTGGGTTTCTCCGGGTTCTCCGGTCTCCTCTCATTCCCAGGCTTGTGGTTTAGGTTGACAGGTGGCTATATTAGGTGTGAATGTGTGAATGTGTGTCTTACTCTGCGTTGCCTTAAGATGGGAAGACCTCCAGTCCATGGGGCTTGTTTCCATAATCAGCTGGGATCGGTTCTAGCTTCCCCGTGACCCAAAATGGAGAACGAATGAATGAATTTAAAGCTCTTCCACATGTGATTTCCAGGGCATCTCCTCTCTAGACCATATTAGTCGAGCAGCCACTACAGCAAAGACTTTATGTGAAGCAGCTCTAGAAATCAATGGCGTCCCTTTACTCTTAAAGTGCTTAATAAAGGCCAGCGTAGCCTCTGCATTCCCCCGAGCTCTTCGGCCTCCTCCTAATGAGTATAAATGTAGGGCTCTGCTCCTCTCTGCGGCTTTAAACACACTTACCTGAAATGACATTTAAATAATGAGCATTAAAAAAGAATCCGGCCGCCGCAGCTGCGATGGGCTCCCGAGTTAAAAGCTTTGCGCAGGTGAGAAGGTGAGGACCTCGGTGACTTCCCTGCTTCGGAAGATCCTACACTAACACAGACTCCGGGTGAGGATAATGGACAGAGTTTGCGCACAGATTCATTAGCTCATTGATTTTTGGACTTTTTTCGCTCCTCCCGCCGTGCGTCTGCATAAATAACAGCGAGAAACCGGCCGAGAGAAAAGCACGGGAGCCCAGGGAAGTTCTGTTCTCCTCAGATGTTCAAGGAGGCATAAGATGAGGTGAGCGGCGGCGGCAGCGGCGGCGGCGGCCGCGGCCTCCCTCTTCCAGAAGCAAGATGATTCATTAAAATTGTCCTCAGACAGCATGACGAGATGTTCAGCTCACAGTTCAAACATCTTCTACAATAACTTTCCAACAAAGTTTCTCGCTCCGCACCTCGAGGAGCCACACAGATCACAGTGGATGAGCACACGGGAGAGGGAGAGAGAGAAGGAAATGAGCTTTACTAATGTGTGAGATGGATGAATGGATGGATGGACATAAAGGAGAAAAAACTAAAGCAGATAAAGATAAAGTAGAAGAGAGAGAGAGAGAGAGAGAGCGAGAGAATGGGAGACAGAATGAGAGAGAGAGAGAGAGAGAGAGAGAATGGAGAGAATGACACAGAACAAGAAAATCTGAGAAAACCATTTCTCCCAGAAGACTATTGCGATTACAAATGTGTTGATATACACACGTTTATTTCCCGATATTGCATCCGATCAACACAAAAAAGCAATATTTGACATTACTTCTCAAAAAATTGTTTTTCAAAATTTCAAAATTGTCGGTAACTTTCATTTCAAGTGTGTGATGCTCGTTTAAACTCACGTGTGCCAAGAAACAGGTGCTGGCAATATAGCAATGACACCTGAAGCCAGTTAAAATGGAGAAACGTTGACTCAACCTTTCTGTCGTGTGTCTGTGAGCCACACTAAGCATGAAGAACAGAAAGAAGAGCAGAGAATTGTCTGGGGAGTTGATTGTGGAAAAATATCAACAATCTCAAGGCTACAAGTCCATCTGCAGAGATCTTCATGTTCCTTTGTCCACTGTGCGTAGCATAATCAAGAAGTTTACAACACATGGAGCTGTAGCTAATCTCCCTGGATGTGGACGAAAGAGAAAAATTGATAAAAGACAACGCAGAAGAGTTCGAATGGTTGATAAAGAGCTCCAGTCAACTTCTAAACAAATTCAAGCGGTTCTGCAGACTCAGGGGGCAGGAGTATCAGGTAGAAACAAAACGCTATGGTACGATCTCACTGCTGACACAGAAACATAACAAATCCAGACTGAGAGTTTGCCAAAATGTACTTGAGGCCAAAATCCTTCTGGGAGAACATCTTGTGGACAGATGAGTCCAAGGTAGAGCTTTTTGGTAAAGCACATCATTCTACTGTTTACAGAAAACAGAATGAGGCTACAAAGAAAAGAACACAGTGCCTACAGTCAAACATGGTGGAGGTTCTATGATGTTTTGCTGCTGGGTGTTTTTACTGTGTGCATCTCTCCCTAAACACACCTAAACACATCTCAAAATTTCTGTTGGGAGAAGGCACCTACAAATCTGAGAGACCTTGTACAGTTTGCATTAGAAGACTAGTCAAACAATCCAGTTGTACAGTGTAATTAACTTGTTGATGGTTATAGGAAGCAATTGGTTTCAGTTACTTTTTCCAAAGGGCGTGCAACCAAATATTAAGTTGATTTTTCTTGTTAAATTATGTCAAATTTGACTTTTTTATGTTGATCCATAACACAAATGCCTGAGAGAGAGATAGAGAGAGAGACATGGTATGAATGTTGGAGAGAGAGAGAGAGAGAGAGAGAGAGAGAGAGAGAGAGAGAAAGAGAGAGAGAGAGAGAGAGAGAGAGACATGGTATGAAAGTTGGAGACAGAGAGAGAGAGAGACAGAGAGAGAGAGAGAGAGAGAGAGAGAGAGAGACATGGTATGAATGTTGGAGAGAGAGAGAGAGAGAGAGAGAGAGAGAGAGACCAAGACACATCTATGTTGAGTTGAGTGATGGGGAACAGTGAGGAGCCACCTGAAAAAAAAAAAAGTTCTTGGAAGACATCGGCCTTTATGTGGAATCCTTACGTTAGGAACACCACTAGATATGCTCTACAAATTACTGATGTTTTAAAGCGTAGCGTCTCTTTAAGAGCACTGTAACATTCATTTGTGTATTTAAACTGAGAGAGAAGGATAGAGAGATTGAGAAAGAAAGAGGGAGACATGGTATGAAAGTTGGAGACAGAAAGAGAGAGAGAGAGAGAGAGAGAGAGAGAGATAGACATGTATGAGTGTTAGAGAGAGAGAGAGAGAGAGAGAGAGAGAGAGAGAGAGAGAGAGAGAGACATGGTATGAATGTTGGAGAGAGAGAGAGAGAGAGAGAGAGAGAGAGAGAGAATTCTCAAAAGCCTAAATAATCTGTTTTCGCTAAATTGATTTTGTTTTTAACAGGTAGTCTAAAGGAAAACGTCAAGAGTGTATTATTTATACAATCTACTTAAATTTTTGTTTTTTTTATCATTCCTAAATGTAAACTGTAAACATAAAATGTAAACGTTCCCAGATTAATCTTAATTGAGCCACTACCGCCATCTACTGGCGAGATAGAGAATTGCATATAAAAAATGGAACAAAACATCCCAAAATAGGGCAAAGATATACTGCATTTCCAGTCACAGCAGATATTGGCACATTTGCTACATTATTAACACCTTCACAAGGCAGAAATTTAGTGTATAGGTGTGTATCATACATGTAATTTTCGCGACTAAAATAAAACAATAATGACAATAAAGTTTACTTTGACTTTGAAAACCTTATAGCGCCAACATTGTGGTTAATATTTACATTTAAAAGTACAAGCTGCCTTTTAGTTTGATTAAAAACAATGCTTCAACTTTAAAAGGTTTTATTAACCTCTATTATAAATGAAACATTCTGTTTCATTACTTCTATTCTAAGATGTACGATTTGAGAGAAATATGTAAGGATTTAATGTAAAAAAAAACAAAAAAAAAACTTTTGATTTAATTAGTCAAAGTGGCTTTGCTAAAAAACGTTGAATAGTTAGAATAATTTATAGAATATTATATTTATCGTTACAGTCCATTATGCAGACACAGCACATGCATGAAACAATAAGTAGAATGAATGGAATGATTATGATATTCATCTTTTTTGTAATGGCCAGATCCCATATGCATCATCATGATGTCAATATCATAGTATAGGTAATGATGTTCTCTGCTTCTGACCTTCTCTATGTCATCCTCATCCTCGTTTGTGGTCCAGAACCTGAAACAGAGCATGTGTCCTTGTTGTCCTAGTTCGGAAGCTCAGGTCCCATATGCTGTCTTGAGGTTCTAATCCGGGCACCACTGAGGAACCCTTGAGCAAAGGTACCGCCCCCCTTCACTGCTCCCGGGCGTCTCTGTTGACGGCTGCTCACTGCTCCACGCGTACGTGTGATGGGTTAAATACAGAAAATAAGTTTCCAACTTGTGGGACTATAAGGGATAATAAAATAATAATAATAATAATAAAAATATCCTGGTTTTCTGCAAAACACACAACTCAACAGAACAGATACTTCATGGGTGTCTTAGATTTTTCAGTGGATGTGTGTTTCAATGCTCTAAATGAACATCATTATTTCCAATTTTGTTATATCGTGGCCTGATGCTACAGTCTTTTAAATTCTTTTATTTTCTTATTAATCTACACACAGATCACCATAACAACAAAGTCAAAGCAGAATTTTAGACAATTTTGTACATTTATTCAAAAGAAAAATAATTAATATCATGTTTAGTCGCAAGTATTCAGACCTTTTGTAAAACATTTGATATTTAGCACAGGTGCCTCCCATGTCTTTGAATAGTGGAAATGGGACTAAGTTCTAGAAGGACAATCATAACTGTAGGCTCACACCGATTTAGGCTTTATGGCAAGACAGACCTCACACAAACACATCTGAAAGACTCTCAGACTGTCATAAACAAAATTCTCTGGTCCGATTAAACCAAGACTGACCTGTCTGGCCTCAATTCCATATGTTATGTCAGGAAGAAACCATTGGAGAGCTGCAGTTCTGGTTGTCCCATCTTCACAGAGGATCTCCAGAGCTCAGTCATCAGTCATCAGCTCTTCTCCCTCGATTGCTGTTTGGCCGTGAGAACAACTATTGGAAAAGTCCTGGTTGTGCCAAAATTCTTCCATTTGAGAATTATGGAGGCCAATGTGCTCTTGGGAATCTTCAGTGCAGGAAAACCGTTCTGTAGCCTTCCCCAGATCTGTGCTTTGCTACAAAACTGTCTCTGAGCTCTGCAGGCAGTTCCTTTGACCTATGCTTGGTTTTTGCTATGAAATACATTGTGAACTATGAGGCTTGTTATTGCCTTTCCAGATAATGTCCATTCAATTTAATTTACCACAGGTGTGCTCCACAGGTGGGTGTAGAAACATCTCAGCATTTATCAAGACAAATCGGAGTCACCTGAGCAAAATTTACAGTGTTTTTCAAGTCTAAATACTTATGTAAATGTGATATTTCAAGGTTGTTTTTTTTAAATAAATAAGTAAAATTGTCTATTGTCTAATGTTTTTCATTATGGGGTACTTATTGTGGAAGGAAGGACTTAAACAACTGTAAAATCAGGTTTCACAAAAAATAAAATCTGAATTCTTTCTAAACCCACTGTAAATTCAGAATGAAATCAACTGTCTCCAAAGTCTTAATACACGTAAGGCTACAGCATTACCCTGATGTGGGACACGGCAATTGTTCAAGCTAAATACAGGAGAAGAGCCTATAAATGCAATGAACACAAAGTCAAAAGAAGATACTAAAGCAATTTTTCACACAGAAATCATGAATCACATGAGAGCACATAATAGAACTCATTGCTGACACCCACCAGTATTCATTCTCCATCCTGCTGCTCCACCAGCTCATTAGCTTCACTGTTGTCTTGATCTATAACAGTCCCATTATGTTTGGATCACAGAAATGTAAACTAAATGAAAACTAATAGGAACCCTTATGAAACTGTAAATGCCTTATTTGCTTGGTCCAAGAAAAAAAGTCATTAAAAAACATTACTCTGTGTCATTTAAACGAGTGGTTGAACTTATTTAGGTCCTTCCGCCGCCCTCCTCTAGGCGCGCTGTTCCCCTCCGGTCCTCCCAGCTTCCCAGGAATCGCTCGATCTCCCCCAGTAGCGGTAGATCCATCTTCGGCCACTTCTGACACCAATGTAGCGGTTTCTCTCTGGTAGAGGAACCACCAACTGATCACTCACACACAAGTCACATCTCTTTGAACCAACCAGGAAGTTGGCCAGGTTTATT
>JBBIGC010079039.1:0-10470 GCA_037576955.1 Lepidarchus adonis
GTCTCCTGGTTATATACTCTCACACGTGAGTCATTTCCGGTACCTCTAGACGTCACGTGATCTGGTGTGCGTGACACATAGTTACTAATTCATGAATGTCTACGTGTATTAATAACACAATATCAGTATTTCATTTGTTAGTGTCACAGTTATGATGTCAGTTCTGCTATATCATAACACTCCTGGTGTAGACATGTGTTTGTTTTCTATCCAACAATAAGTTAAGCAGGCACATGACCGATTAGCTAAATTAGATGCTTTAGACGTCGATGGTTCCAGGTCTCTCAAGCTTGTGAAAAATGAAGTAGAACCAGAACCACTGGTTCCTGTTTAGGCTAGTTGTTGTCTCAGTTCAGTGGAAACACACCCAAACCTGAACTCCAGAAAACAATGGAAGGGGTAACACTGATAGGCCCATACAAAAATGTTGTTCAAATTCTAATTAATGCAGAACATGTTTCAGATCAGGACAGAAGAAACTCACCCACACACTGCAGGAAATAATTCAGGTGAACTCAGCCCCAAGGTCAGATGGTGCAGGAATGTTCAGACATTAAGGGTCACTTCTACCCATGTTTTCAGACACCACAAAGAAAAATATCCCACATTCAGAGAAGCAGCTTAGATGAAGCTAGGTGACAATGAAAAATGAAAGCTGATTGGTGTAATCCTCTTATCCTTCAGGCTCTATGACCTTTATGGAGATGGCCTAGTGGTTGGACTTTACCCTTGTGACTGGAAGGTTGCAAGTTCAAGTCTTGTCCCAGGTTCCTTTGAGGAGCTCTGGAGTAAGGCATCAGCCTGCAGGAATGTTGATGTTAATGATGACTTACAGACATTCAGAATTTATATACTTTTGCAAATAAGCAATGGTTCTTTGTGTGATGCCACAGGAGAACCATTTTTGTTCAACTAAAGCCCAATTCAATGGAAATATTTTGGTAAATGAGATGTGTGAGTGAGAAGAACCTTTCACAGTCCACTTAATGCAAACATTATTGGAGGAACCATTATATATTAATAAAGATCTTTTATTTTATGTAAAAATTATTTATGCCATATCCACTTGGGCCCCATTTGTGATTTACCTGGGCTTATTGTGCCCCAGCTGGGTGAGAGGCCTCCATGCATATATCCACAGGCCCAGATGGGCCAACAGTACAATAGCTGGGTTCTAATTAGTCCAGCCTAAATGGGTTCTCTGTGGGCTTTTAATGGCTTTGTCTTGTCTCCTCTACTCATCCTAGTTTTGTGAGCATCATTACATCATTTTGTTTGTGAAAAGTGACCAAAAATCAACAACGGGTCGTTCTTCAGCTCAGGACCTGACTTGAGCAATGCCACAGTAGACCCATGTGAAGACTGAGGGCAAAATTGGTAAATAAAGTTTAAGGGAAAAAGTGTCGTCCACCACAAGCTGGCACTGTGTGAAAGAGTAAGCCATTAATAAATTTATGAAAAAGTAATTGTCATCTGGTTAATTGGCTGATTGGGTAACTTGAATAATTGAGGTGGCGTTTAATTACTCACACCGTGCAAGCTGGTGTTGGATTACACTTTATCCTTCAATAAAAGAGATTTAGGATGTTATATGTGAGCATTGGGCGAGTTCTGTTGAGGGCACAACCACCCATGGCCCAGAGTGCCCTCCCTCTCCCCCTTCATGCAGTATGGACATTATTTAGCTGAGCTGGCAGGACATCAGTGTTGGAGGTATTGTGTGATTTGGAGTGGGTGGGGTGGAGGGTTGATGGTGTGAGTAAACATTCCTCTTCATAAAGCAGTATACTTTATAATTAAACAGAATATTCTATAAATACCTGTTTAACGTGTGAAGGGACATGGAAAAGGGGCGGAGCCTCATGGCTGAGGAAGGGAAGACTCAAGTGGAGCAACTTCAAGCGCTGGATCCATCCAGATGGTCGTGCTCACCCAAATGTTTCTGCAGCCAATGGTAAGGCATTCACAGGAAAGCTCCACCCCACAGTGGGAAGTAACATGTACAGGTGACATCTCTGCATGTTCCTTTCCCAGGAGCAGGCAGCTCTACAGCGAGAGATCGGGAGAACGAGACACCTGTGGATGTGAAGATTTTCATCCCATACGATTCTGCCAAATTGTGTATAACCCAAGTACGGACATGAGCATTTTATTTTGCTATTAAATAAACAATTTAACATAAAGGCAATTAATCGTTGTTAGAGGTAGGCTAGAGATAACCCATACTGCTCCCCAGGGGGCGCTACATTGGCTGGATTAATACTGTATAATAAATCTAAATAATTAAAAACAGAATATGTAAGAAAACAGAATCACTGACAGTGAAAATGATTCTGCAATTCTGCCAGATTTTCCAAGAAGGAGTTCTCCTTTAGTTTGAACAGTTTAAAAAAGGAAGCTCATATTGTTTCCATATTAATATATAATATACAGTTTGATATTTAGCAAATAATTGACCACACAGTGAGAGGTTGGATTTATCTGATGGATATCTTGGATTCTGCCAAAATGCGTATAAATAATTTTATGCTACATCAATTATCTGTTAATATTAATATTAATAATATTAATTTCAACATTTTGACATTAATATAGCCATAAACATTAATTAGATATTTGATAGAGTAAAAATTATATCAATCTCAATATACATCATATTACATTATTAAACAGTGCAAATATATTGAATATTAAAATATTACCATTTAAAAAAAAAGTAATATTTTAACACAAAACATAAAGTTAACTATGAAATTATATTACTAAATGAAAAGAAAATATAGTTATATTGAATTTTAAACTTGCAAGCAAAATATTAAATAATCCTGGAGCTTGTGTTTTCAGAGTGCTTCATGAATCTGACATCTATGGATCTTCTCTTCAGGAGGTGAAGCTCTGAGGAGTCAGTTAACACAGGTTTCTTTGTGTGAATCTACGCCTGGGATTCCCTCCAGCTCCATCTTCTGTTGTCACATGACAGTCACTCCTTCCGTGACCAGTGTGATGATGAGTTTTACTCCAGGAAACAAGCAGCTGTTCAGGGTAGATGTTTGGGCTGTTGGTTGCTGAGATTCATTCAGACCAAAGAAATGTTAAGTTGCTCCAGTTCTTCTTTCAGAGGAACATAACCTCAAGAACCTCAAATATACAGTAGGTACCTGTGGCTCCAGAGTTGACTTTACCCCTGTTCTGAGGGTCTATAATTGGCCTTGCTATCTCAGAGAGGGTAAGATGGTCCACCATCTCCCACCGTCATCCAGCCATTGTGGGTGTCTGTTACCATGCACTAGCCTTTGTCTTCCCACCATGGTATGATCATGGGATGGGGAAGATTCCTTATCCTGCACCATAAAAGAAGGTGGAGACTCAAATGCATCTGAGAGTCAAAAATCCAAAATAATAAGTCCAAATCAAAATTCCTTAGTAAAAAAAAAACAGACAAGGTACACAAGAAAAAGGCTCAGTAGGTTTGTAGGACAAAACAATCCTTTGCAAAACCGGATGTAGAAGTTCTTACTTAAATAATTACATTTTCAGAAGAGGCTGATCTGTGAGACTGCTGTTGATCTCCAGACTGGAACTTAGAATCGGGATTCCCCTCCTGATCTCAGCTCCAGATCCCGAGTCCAGAATCTCACCGTACCAGAAGTAGATTTTGGGTTTGATTCCCCCTTGAAGCACGTTCTAGCTTTCACGAGTCAAGAACATGAAAGGACTAATCCTCTCTTGGGGCTGAGAACATGTTTGTCAATGTTCCAGATCGCTGACGACATGATGGCTATGAAGAACCGGCACCTTGAGATAGTTCAGGAGCTGGAGGAGAACTTCCTTATTGCATCAAAGGAGAATCAGGTAGCACTGACAACACCACTGACCTGCAAGCAGGAAGAACACAGGGTTCTGTAGGAAATAAACAGAAGACTATGTTCAAAAATTTCATTAATTTTTTTGACCAACATGTTCCTACACTGTGTTTATCCAGTTTTAGGGGTAGTAAAGAGAAGGGATGGGTAAATCAAATCAAATATTGACAATATCAATAGCATTGTTGTTATCAGATCAATACTAGTGGGATGATTGTTAATTCTACGATCAGTTGCTCCTGTTCCACCAAAGAGTAGACATATCTGTGCAAACCTCGCCCCTCAGAGTGAAGGAATGTAGAGTGTCAGTTTTATAATTCTCCAGTAATAATTTTGTGTTTGTGTTTGTAAATTCAGTTAATTACAGTAATAATAAATATTTTAATTTGCCTTAAAATTCTTTCTGGGTTTAAACCTGGTTCCTGTGCTGAGCCGTCTGCTGCGACGAGCTGGCAGAGCGTGGTAGCCATCTCCCCCAGAGTTATGCTGCACCTGGCCAACAGAGAGTAGCGAGCCCTATGCCACTGTGCCATGTCTGTCTGTGTAGCAATTGCCTGGCAGTGAGTGGAAGATATCACCTGAAAGGGAAATCAGTGCTTATGACTTTCACATGGGCTGGAGCCTACATGAGCATGAAAATCCCTCCGGGAGGTGTGAGTCCTTCTCTGCCTGCCTTTGCTTTCAGGATTCCCTGTGTTCTCTGTCCTCTTGCTCTTGCATTTTCTTGGTAGATGTGGGTGCATGCTCCCATCTTGTGTGTAAGTCTTCTGTTGTGGTCGCCTATGGACTGTGGACATAGTACTGATGGCCATCCATGTTCTGTTGACCCAAAAGCCTTTCGTTTGACCAGCAGCCAGAGCACCAATATTGCAAGTCTTGTCTGGCCAAATATTGTGCCACCCATATAAAGACACTTGGCTGTGATGAGTAAGCGGCCTCCCCACTGCTTACCAGTGCAGGGCCTTTATACCTGATCCTTCGCAATCCCCACCAGTGTCTCAGCGGTAACATCCTCATACCTTATACTTAGGGACATGAGTTTAAACCTCAGCTTTGGAAGTGGAAAGCAAAAATCACTAAATCACTAAATGTGTTTAGGTTTTGTGTATTGATGTATCTGAGCAGGAAAGAACAGTGCTCAAAGTCCGAAGTCATTACCAGACCAAGCTGAGCATGCTGAAGAGGATTCTGGGAATTTACCAGGAAAAGGTGGAGAGAAGAAATGCTTTGTGCGAGGAGAAGATCAAGGTGAGACCATAACCCTTTTTTTCAAATCCCAAACCGTGCAACAAAGTGCACATTCAAACCAGAAGAATTCTGCATCTGCATTTACAATTCTGCAAGTTGTCCCACTTAAAAATATGAGAGAGTCTGTAATGTTCCAGGAAATCACATTGTATGATTTTTAAAGTATTTATTTGTATAATGGTGCAGAAAATAAGTATTTGGTCAATAACAAAAGCTCAGCTGTGTTGTTTTGGGGCTGTCGCTGGGCAACATAGACTGTCAACTCCCTCCACAGATTCTCTATTAGATTGAGGTCTGGAGAACACTCCAGAACCTTGAAATGCTTTTTACGCAGCCACTTTATTGTTGCCCAGGTGATGTGTTTGGGATCATTGTCCTGCTGGAAGATCCAACCACATTTAATCTTCAATCTTCTCACTGATGGAAGGATGTTTTTGCCCAAAATCTCATGATACATGGCCCCATTCATCCTTTCCTTAATACGGATCAGTCGTCCTGTCCCCTTTGCAGAAAAGCAGCTCCAAAGCATAATGTTTCCACCCCCATGCTTCACAGTGGGTGTGGTGTTTGTGGGATGCAACTCAGAATTCTTCCCCCTCCAAACACAGTAAATGGTGTTTATACCAAAGACTTCCATTTTGGTCTCACCTGACCACATAACAATCTTCCTCTGGATCAGATGGTCTCTGGCCATCTAGTAACCTTTGTTACTGTGGTCCCAGCTGTCTTCAGATCATTGATCACTGCCCCTGTGTAATTCTGGGCTGTTTCTTCACTGTTTTCAAGATCATTTGTGCCCACGAGATGAGATCTTCATGGAGCCCCAGGTGGAGGGAGATTGTCAGTGATCTTGTATTTATTCCATTTTCTAATAATTTTCTCCAACAGTTGATCTCTTCTCACCAAGCTGCTGCCTATTGTAGATCGGATCATCCCAGCCTTGTGCAGGTGTACAATCATGTCCGTGGTGTCGTTAGACAGCTCTCTGGTCTTGGCCATGGTGGAGGTTGGAGTCTGACTGTTTGAAGGTGTGGACAGGTGTCTTTTATACAGATAACGAGTTCAAACAGGTGCATTAATAGAGGTGACGAGTGGAGGATAGAAGAGCTTCTTAAAGAAGAAGTAACAGGTCTGTGAGGGACAGAATTCTTGTTTGTTTGTAGGTGATAAATACTTATTTTCTGCACCTTTATACAAATAAATTCTTAAAAAATCATACAATGTGATTTCCTGGATTTTTTTTACATTTTGTCTCTGACAGTTAAAGTGAAACTATGATGAACATTACAGACTCTCTGATCTTTTTAAGTGGAACAACCTGCAGAATCGGTGACTGACAAATACTTTTTTGCCGAGCTGTTTGTAATTGAGTGTGTTCACAAGCACAAACAACAGCAAAAAAACACAAAAAGCTGAATCTAGTGTCTGGATACTTTTGGACATGCTGTATTCATTTACCCTTTGCTCCTCTGTATCTTTGTCGTTTCCTGTGGTAAATCTTAGAGTTTGCAGGATTTGAATGAGCGACTGCAAGAGGAGCAGAAGGTTCTTCAGGAGCACAATAGGCTGGACCTTGTGGCCTGGAACAGAGAGAAGGTAACACCATGCTATACAATAGCAGCTTTTGGCAACTCTAAAGGCATGCTAGAACTAGAACCCAGTGGACTCATGCGTTAAGGTGTGGTAGAGAGGGTTTCCAGGACAGCAGGAATGTTTGTTTGTTGTGTAGCTGCCACCATGCACCACGTTACGGTTCACCTGTCCCTCCTTTCTTGTCTCCACCCACACCCAGGTGTTCTGCATCATGTTTAGTGTTCATTCCTTGTTTTTGCTCAGTTTTAGGTCGTTCTTGTTTAATTATTAGGTGTCCATGTTACCATGTTCTATGTTCTGAAGCTTGCATTTATGTTTTATGTTAATAATATAATTACATTATTATATACTCCCTGATTAAAACCTGACAGAGAATTTTATTTTTGTTGAATTGTTCCAATTCTTCAAACGGCACAGAAGCTCAAACAAGCAGCTAAATGTCTCTTCCTGGTGGGTGGGATGGCCGTCCCTCTCTTCTTGCTTGTTTAATTCAATATTATTTCTACATTGCGACAAATCAGCTTTACAGAGTCTAGGTCCGAGTCTAGGAAAAATCCACACTGCTCCTACATGCTCGAGCTCATCTCCAGCACTTTGAGATCAGATTAGAACATCACTAGTTAAGACATTTTGAATAATTGAGCTAAAGATGCTGAATGTGGCATAAATAACCTCTGAATGAGCAGTGTTCCCCTCCATGCATGTTGAGCTGTATAATTGCATTGATTGTTGGCAAGATTTGGTGTTGCGTCTCTCAAACCCTCCACACTGTTATTATATAACATTATTCATAATTTAGTATCAGTGAACATTCAAAACACAGGAAAGTAGGAAGAAAGAATAACAATATTATTATATGATATAGTATTATTCATAATTTAGTATCAGTGATCATTCAAAACACAGGAAAGTAGAAAGAGAGAATAACAATATTATTACATAATATAATATTATTCATAATTTAGTATCGGTGATCATTTAAAACACAGGAAAGCAGAACGAGAGAATAACAATATTATTATATAATATAATATTATTCATTGTCCCCGTGAGAACAGTTTTGAGTGTTTTGGGATTGTGTTTGGGGTTTATTACGCGTGGGTGGGTGTTGGGTGGTTGAATGTGTTTATGGGACAAATTTGGGCAGTTATGTGTTATGTGTTAGTTTTGGGGATAAATGGCTGATCCACCCTCACTGGGCCAACAAGGCGCTATGGTGGCTCCAGGGGTGAATTCAGATACTCAGTAGGAGCTCTGGTTTTAATGCTTGAGTTGCTCAGTGAGTGCTACGCCAGGTGGGGGTGCACAACTGCTTTAGAGTTTTTTTAAGAGCTTAATAAAGCGAAGTGCTCTGCCCAATTTGGGCAAAACTCCATCACTGCCATCACAATACAATAAAGCAAAAGGTGGTGTTTTCTTTCCAGAGCAAGATGATGGAGCTGTTTTCATCCCGCCTAGACCAGCTCCACAGCCACCAGACCTCCAGTAAGTACCTCATATTATAGCTGTGTGCAAAAGATTAAGCACAAACTGAAAAGAAATTCTCATGATTCATCATTTAGTTCAAGATGAGTCTTTATCCACATCTAAGAACATGGCCACCACATGACATTACCTTCAAATTCTCTGCTGGTGTTTGTTAGCACTGCAGGAGCTACAGAAGGCCAGGGCAGAGATGGGCCAAGTTCAGGAGATGCTGCAGGCCTCCCTGGAGGCCAAAGAGCCTGAAGCTACAACAGAAAAGGAGGTAATCTCCATCTCCTTGTGTAAACCAGATTCACTGAGAGCACAGAATTGCTCATGAATGGGAAATTCCACAGATTTCTTTCTGCTCGACTAAACTGTTAAACTATTTTAGGAGTGAAATTTGTTTACACTGGTGGTGAATAGAACCAGACGTCTGAAGATCCTATTTCATGATAAAATTAATTATTTGATTATAGTTTTAATTGAACAAACATTGTTTTTAAAACAGATTGTGTCACTAGTTCATAGGCCCTAAATATGGGAGTGATGTCACAGAAAGCATGGCTGTGATTTACATACAGTGCCAGTAAAGAGCCAATGGCTGTTTAGCCCCGCCCATTCACAATGAAGATATAAGGAGTGTTTCATCCCAGGCTAAATACGGCAGGGCAGCCAATTGAAACAGAAGTCATTTACATATAGAACAGATGTATAGAGGGAGGAAAATGACCATGTAAAAATGAAAGCATCAGAAATAGACGTCAAAAATGTATCAAATGGAAACGTAATGTTGCCCAAAGCCTGAGACGTTGCTTTATCATCATTAAAATATATATTATTGAATAAATTTAGGCTTGTATGTAATTTTACAATCTGCTCATGTTGCATGAAACATGAAGAGTATTGAGGTAAAATAGTCGCCATAGAAAATCTTTCTTTCACATTCCATTTCTCCGTGCAGAGACACGTGGAGCTTCACTGCAGGGTTTGGGCGACACTTGGTTCCATTCACCAGCACTGTAACCAAGTCTCACCCACTGATCTATCCCTAATCCCTTCAATCTTGATGAGCACTCAGGTTCTTCTGATGATGATCATCTGCTTCTCTTCACTAGTAGATGTTCTATTACAGGGGGGTCCAAAGTCAGTTCTGGAGGGTCAGTGTCATTTACATTTACAGCATTTGGCAGACGCTCTTATCCAGAGCGGCGTACATGGTGAGCGGTTGGGGGTTAGGTGCCTTGCTCAAGGCTGCTCAAGCCTGCTGTCCAGTTCCGAGAATCGAACCTGCAACCCTTCGGTTACAAACTCACCTCTCTAACCATTGAGCTATAGCTGCTCCTGTGTCCTGCAGAGTTTGGTAGTTTCCTTCCTCAAACACACTTCCTGAAACTGACAATTAACACCTGAGTTGTACCAGGTGAGCTTGATCAAGGAAATCACCAAACTATGCAGGAAACTGGCCTCCAGGACCAGAGCTGGACTCCCTGATTATGCTCTCCTGTTCAGACTCACCTGTTCAGACTCACCTGGTAAGACTCACCTGTTCAGACTCACATGTTAATTGTCAGGGTCAGTGAGAGTATTTGAGGAGGGGAACTACCAAACTGTGCAGGACACTGTTCCTCCAGGACCCACTTTAAAACACTCTGGTCTACAACATCCTCAAGAATCCCAGCCACACTGTCTGATCTTCAGTGCCCCCTAAAGATTTCGGCTTCGGCTATCGTTTTGCTGCATTAGAATCACAGCTCCAGTGCATCAGTCTTGAACACACGTCTTGGCTAATTTGATATTTCTGTGAATCCTCTTCACGCCAGGGCGGCAGTGACCCTGAAGCACCACTAGAGGGCGCCCAAGCCCGTTTACAGCTCCTGAAGGAGAATCTGTACCAGCGGGAGCGAGAGATATCGATGCTGATAGAGGGAGGAGAACCCAGTGAGGTTTCACAGTCAGATTACACTCACCTGCTTGCTGCCACAGTACGACAGGTGAGGGAAGCCTACAAGTTTGAGGAATATATAAGTTAAATATTAGGATATATTAGGCAGCACATCAGTTGAAGTTGATGTGCAGGAAGCAGGAGGATAAGGTCCTGAGACCTTATTGTGATGGAGCATCTCCAGAACAGTTGTAGACTGTTTCAGGTCTGCAGTAGTTAGTACCTACAGTGAGATAACTGGGTCAACTGGATCCTGTTGTACAGACAGAGCTGTTTCAGCAGCAGGTGGTCTTAATGTTATGGCTGATCATGAGGGACCTGCTCACTATTAGGCAGGTGGTCTTAATGTTATGGCTG
>JBBIGC010079050.1:0-10470 GCA_037576955.1 Lepidarchus adonis
GTGTGTGTGTGTGTGTGTGTGTGTGTGTGTGTGTGTGTGTGTGTGTGTGTGTGTGTGTGTGTGTGTATGTATGTGTAGGTCCTGAGTGACGAGGTGAAGAGAAAGCAGTATGACCTGTACGGTGTGGCGGGGCCAGATGCCGGTGCGGCGGGTCAGCAGCAGCACTGGAGGGGCGGAGCCACCGTGGACCCGGAGGAGCTCTTCAGGAAAATATTCGGAGAGTTTGCCGGAGGACGCGGCTTTGGGGATTTCACCTCCATTTTTAACCAAGCCCCAGAGGTGGGTCCAGGTCGACGAGCTCGAGTGTTCACTTCTTCTCCTCAGGAGTTGAATCAGAGTGATGCATGGGCATATGCTACAAATCAACTAGTAGTAGTTAATGCAGTTGACACTGGAAAAGGAAGCACGGAGGAGTTTTCTACCTGTTTCCCATTGAAAAATATGAAGGAATTGGTCTGGAAGGGCAGATTTTATTCATTTCATTAATGCTCATCTGAGGGCATCACTTACGTGCAGAACGTGAAGCAGTTCAGGATTTTTGAGATGTTCCTCAATGCTTTTGCCGTTTGTAGTAACCATGTCTTCACCACAGTGCCAGCAAATGACATTTCAGCCTTTAAACAGCACAGTGGTGTTCTCCCACAGAAATAGCCTCCAGTCCTGAACACCAGAGCGTCTTCCTGCACTTACTTCCTTGTTCCTGCTCTGAACCAGATCGTTCAGAAATACCCAGCAACTCAGTTTACATTTGGTCGGTAACACAAATGGGCAGCGTTTTATATTACTGTGTTTCCCCGACGATTGTCAGCTACTTATCAGTTGATTTTACAAACCTGTTGTTGGGTTTATCTAAAAACATAAACACATTCACTAAAAGTATAATTCAGTACAAAAAGACAACATCCCCAAATGATTAGTTGGATTTAAATGAACTGTTTACTGCTGCAATGAACAGTTCGAAAAGCAACACAAAGCAAAGACTGATCATTTTCAGGTCAGTATATAATGTCACCTTTCCCTTGCTCGGCCCACGACCCTGGTTGGAGTAATTCCCCAAATTCTAATGCGAACGTTTCTTCCAGGCAGCGCAGAGACTCACTCGAAGGGTGAAAACTGCTCCGTCACTCATCAATGTCAATCATCTGTCCACATGTAAATTCTTCGGTATAAAATTAGCAACACTGAAATACAAAAATGATTAGAGTTACCTTTCTTCAAATCGGATCTGTAAACATCAGTTGAGACCCTGCGCTGCTTTCCTGTCGCTAATGTTGGGCGTGTTCATTTTGTGCAGATGATGCCTTGAGCTTAAATTCTGCAGCATAGTTTTTGCTTTGTGGCGTGATATCGGTGCGTTCCTAATTTTATTAATTTAATTGTTTATGTATAATGTCACTGGTATTGAGCTGCAAACCAGGGGTCAAATTTGATGCTTTTACTTGAGATTTGTAATTTCAATAACACTTTAGAAACATAAATGAGTTTTCTGCTGCTTATTGAATGGGGCGGTCGATCGTTGGGGAAATGCAGGATTAGTGTTGAAGAGAGAACCTAGATGCATTGTGATCCAATCTCTCACTGTTTGTGTTGCTGGTGTCAGATTAACACCTGTCTAGTGTACGTGACGCAGGTGCTAAAGAAATCTAAGTGACAGGACTTGACTGTAATCCATTACACCAATCAGCCATAACATTAACACCGCTGAAGAACATAGACGATGTATAAATTTAATCTCTGTCTCTCCTGTCAGAAGTGAACTGAAGTTGATGTGCTGGAAGCAGGCGCTAAAGTGATCCAAGGGAGGAAACCGGGGCCATGGGCTCCCAAGGCTCAGACACACGTGGGAATTGTGGTTCGATGCTAAAGAGCGTCTCCTGCTGTAGATAAAATGGTCCACCACACACCGTCCACCACAGTCAGAGCTGTTTCAGCAGCATGAGGGGCAGGTGGTCTTAATGATCTGGCTGATTGGTGTACTTGCTGTCTCACCCGTACTGTGTCTGTGTTTGTGTGTCTGCGCAGTACGTGATGGAGTTGACGTTCACTCAGGCAGCTAAGGGAGTGAACAAGGAGATGACGGTGAACATTGACGACAGTTGTCCACGCTGCGATGGCAAAGGACACGAGCCAGGAACCAAGGTCACACGCTGCCACTACTGCAGTGGAACTGGGATGGTAAGAGTAAGAGTAGGTTACTAATCACACATTCATCAGTGCATGAGCTCCGACACTTCCTGCTGAACATCTGTCATCGCTACCCCTGGTGTCCAGCACAGTAGGTAGACCTGCTCCTCAAACACACTCACTCTATCTGGCAGTGAACAGGTGTGTTTGGGTACTGACCGTCCAGGACCAGAGCTATGTCCAAAACATTTACTAATTACACAAAATCATCACCACCAAACTAGATATCGTCCAATCCAAAGCCAGTTGACCCATTTCCTGATGACCCTTCCAGCTGTTCACTCTGACTTCCTCTGTTTATGCACTTTTCTAACGTTTTTTTATTTAAAGAAAAAGAAAACCCACAACTCCCCTGCCCCACAAACACATCGTTTTACTTAAACACCAAGAAGAAATGATGGACTGTTTCATTAAAATAAAATCTTTAATTCTTCATGTTTATTACTAAAACCCATTTATTTGACTATTTCTGCTACAGTCTGTCTGTAAAACATGAATTATTAAAGACAGACTGTAGCAGAAATACAGTAAAATGTATTGGTTTTAGTAATAAACATGAAGAAAAGATGTATGGTAAGGGTGTCTGTTTTCTGAAGTAGTCTGCTCTGCTCTGACTCAGTCAGACTTATAAACAGACACTTTATTATTTAAGCAGGTTTCTTAGTAATCAGTCTGATCTGTTTCCTTATTGTAGCATCATTGGGTTTTATCAATGTAGTCTTATGTGTTTTACTGTCTTTATAAATAAACTTTACATACTTATAACATTCAACATCTCTGAACCTTTTACAATATTATGTCCCGTAGATGATGAAGGACCGCAGTGTGTAGAGAAATGTGGTTTTTTTTAACTGAATGACAATTTTCTAATGAAATGTGGTGATCCACCACCCATCTCCCAGTCATCTCGTACCAGTTTACCTGCTTATTGTCCTTGAATATTGTATTTATTTTGCTCCGTCCAAAGTTTTTTGAGACGTTTTTTTGCACTTTTGTCAGTTACATAAAAAATTAACACAATTTACAGATGACTTTTTATTTTATATTACAAATTGTATGAACTTTTATGGAAATGGGGTTTATAATGGGCTGCTTTCAGTGTGACTGTAGTACACCCCTGATGTGTGTGTTTGTGTAGGAATCGATAAACACCGGCCCGTTTTTGATGCGCTCCACGTGTCGGCGATGTGGTGGGAGGGGCTCCATCATGATCACGCCATGTGTGATGTGTAGAGGAACAGGACAAACCAAACAGAAACAGACCTTCACAGTGCCAGTTCCTGCAGGTCAGTGCCATGCAGTCTTTCAGATGTGTCCAAACTTTTGACTGCTACTGCAGGTTATAATTTGGAACATATCTACATTTTTTACAGATTTCCCAGTATATTGCGGAATCTGCTCATAGATAGTATAAGAAAATATAAGCACAGTACGTGTATGGACTACGCTAGTGTAATACATACATACAGTACTGAAAATACAGTGGATCAAAAAAGTATTTGGCAGCCACCGATTCTGCAAGTTTCCATTTAAAAAGATCATCATAGATTCACTTCAACTGTGAGAGACAGAATGTAAAAAAAGCCAAGGAATCACATTGTAGGATTTTGAAAGAATTTGTTTGTATACTGGTGCTGAAAATAAGTATTTAGCTTCTACAAACGGGCAAGAATTCTGCTCCTCACAGACCTGTTACTACTTCTTTAAGAAGCTCTTCTATCCTTGTTTTCTGTATAAAAGACACCTGTCCACAACTTCAAACAGTCAGACTCCAACCTCCACCATGGACAAGACCAGAGAGCTGTCTAACAACACCAGGGACAAGATTGTTCACCTGCACAAGACTGAGATGATCCGATCTGCAATAGGCAGCAGCTTGGTGAGAAGAGATCAATTATTAGATTGCGAGCAATTATTAGAAAATGGAACAAATACAAGATCACTGACAATCTCCCTCGACCTGGGACTTCATGCAAGATCTCACTGCTTGAAGTACAAATGATCTTGAGAACAGTGAAGAAACGGCCCAGAACTACACGGAGGAACTGGTCAATGACCTGAAGACAACTGTTATTATATAGTATTAGAACCTACGTTGTCATGGATTAAAATCCTGCTTAAGCAGAACATGTCCAGACCCATCTAAAGTTTGCCAGAGACCATCTGGATGATGCAGAGGAGGATTGGGAGAATGTCATGTGGTGAGTTACATCCCAAGAACACCACACCCACTGTGAAGCATGGGGGTGGAAACATTATGCTTTGGTGCTGCTTTTCTGCAAAGGGGACAGGACGACTAATCTGTACTAAGGAAAGGATGAATGGGGCCGTGTATTGTGGGATTTGGGGCAAAAACCTCCTTCCATCAGTGAGAGAATTGAAGATGAAACGTGACTGGATCTTCCAGCTTGGCAATGATCTCAAACACACTGCCCAGGTAACTGTGTAACCGAGTGGCTACGTAAAAAGCATTTCAAGGTTCTGGAGTGTTCTAGCCAGTCTCCAGACCTTAGTCCAATAGAGAATCTGTGGCGAGAGATGAAAGTCTTTGTTGCCTAGCGACAGCCCCAAAACATCACAGCTCCTGAGAAGATCTACATGGAAGAATGGACCAAAATATAAGCTACAGTGTGTGAAACCTGGTGAAGACCTACAGGAAACGTTTGACCAACCAAGGTTACATTACACAGTATTGAGGTGAACTTTTATTATTGACCAAATACTTATTTTCTGCACCTTTTTACAAATAAATTCTTTAAAAATCATACAATGTAATGTCCTGGATTTTTTTACATTCTGTCTCTCACAGTTGAAGTGAATCTATGATGAACATTACAACTTGCAGAATCTGTGGCTGATAAATACTTTTTTGACCCACTGTATGTACAATATGTGTATGGACTAGAGTAGTGTAACACGTACTGAATATATAAGTACAGTACAGGTATAGACAAGGTTAGTGTAACACAAACTGTACTAAAGTATCTACCTAGGCTATGCTAGTATACAGTACTCGCTATAAATGTGAGATTTCTATTAATTCTACACACAGTTCCAACTTGCTTTATGCTTGAAATGCTTTCTTTGTGTTTAATCGTGTCTAGAATGTGTTTAAAAAGTGTGGGAGGATAATTTCGGGCATTTTGGGAGATGGAGTCCGTGTATCACTGTAACCCCCATGAAAAATGAGGGACTGCTGACCAGTAACCCCTTGGTTGAAGTTTTTCTACAGTGTGAGTTGGTTTGTGTGCTGACTGATTTGGGTTATTGTAGGAGTGGAGGATGGTCAGACGGTTCGGATGCCGGTGGGAAAGAAGGAAATTTACATCACGTTCAGAGTGAGTTGATGTTCATTTCTCTTGTTTGTGCTCTGAAACAGAAAACCAGTAGCTGTAGCCAGATCTTGAATCCAGTTCAGGATTTTGGGATTGCTGGTCCCAGCTCCGGCCCTGGAGTCCAGTCCTGGTTCTTTACAACTGCAGAGTAGAACCTCTGGACCTCCTCCCAGACATCACCTGGACTCGACACTCCCAGATCTGTCTCCTGTACAGTTTAAAGAACCGAAGAAGAGGAAGCAGAGTGGTTGAAAATGTTTAGGTAGATAGATAATCCCTCCTTTTGTTGAAACGCCCAGGAACGCCCTAAAAAGTGGAGGGTTAGGAAGAGCAGGGGATTTGGGAAATGAACTAGAAACGAGCTTGAAGATACCTTAAAAAAATTGTCTTTTAGAACGTGAAAATGTATAAATAGAATTGACATACAAGTCTCTAAAGATCCAGTAAAGAAGGGGAAATCGGATTTGCCAGTTCCAGTCGAATGTGATTGAAGGCCAACGTGACGTCTAAATTGAACTCGGATTTGAAACTGCTACAGTCTAGGTGTGGTGGAGCTTTAGCCAGTGAGCGGTTGGTGTTTAAATAAAGAGACCAGTGGATCCAGTCCTTTCTTCTATGGTTTTGTGCTACTGGTACATTTAAATAGTGACGTTCCACCATTTCTTTGTACGTCTCAGGTCCAGAGGAGTCCAGTGTTCCGGCGAGATGGTTCCGATATTCACTCTGATGCGATGATCTCGGTGGCTCAGGCCGTCTTGGGAGGTACGGCTCGGGCGCAGGGTCTCTACGGAACCATCGACATCCCAGTGAGTGAAAAGAGAAGCTGTGATATATAAAATGAAGTGAAAGTGACTATTTATTACTGTCAACACACACAAAGTGCACCACAGTGGAGTGTGACGTCCACATTTCACCTACACGTGGAGCAGCGGGCAGCAGTGTAGCGTGACTGTACCTCAGTGGTGCCCGGGCTGGGCCTGGAACCCTCTGATCACACGGGCAGGGTCCTCACACGGGCAGGGTCCTCACACGGGCAGGGTCCTCACACGGGCAGAGTGCTCACACGGGCGCGGGTCTTTCACATATAAATGTATTTTGTGCATTATTAGTGTGTGTGTGTGTGTGTGTGTGTGTGTGTGTGTGTGTGTGTGTGTGTGTGTGTGTCTGTGTGTGTATGTGTGTGCATGTATGCATATGTATATATGTGTGTGTGTGTGTGTATATATATATATATATGTATATATATATATATAATTATAGTTATAATTTATATTTAGTTAATATATATATATTAGTTAATATATGTCTGTGTATTTCTTCTGCATTTTAAATGTATGCACTTATTGTAGATGCCACAGTGTCATAACTGAAGTTCTTGTTGGTTAGGTACATGGTAAATCAAAACAAAATTATATCATTTCATATGTTTTATGTTTCCGGTCTATAGGATCACCCCCTGTTTGCTTATGTCGTTATGATGATGTATAGAGTGCCATTAAAACCTGAACATGAAGGTTCTGGGTGAAGATCTGTCATTACCTGCTGTAGCCGGATGCACACAGATTCAGAGGATGTGTTGTGAGATGTTTGGTCCAGCTCACCTGTTCAGTGTCAGACTTGGTGAATGTGTGTGAGGAGGTGTTGGACACCTCAGTACCTTGATTTAGTTCTAGCATTGGACCTCCCCCATCCTCTACCACACTTTCCTACGCCGCTGAACTTTACACTTATTTTCTTTCCGGTTTTTTTCCTGCAGGTCCCCCCTGGAATGCAGACTGACCAGAAGATCCGATTGGCCGGCAAGGGAATTGCACGCATGAACAGCTACGGCTATGGAGACCACTACGTTCACCTCAAAATCAGAGTACCCAAGTAAGAAACTACCACACATCAGACATACTGTTTTATTCTCACACGTTGGTATGGGCTGGAGCAGGGATCGGGCCTTTGTTCTCGTGATTTACATGGCAACAATAATGTCATTAGTTCCAATTAGTCCTGATTGATTACCACCTACTGCCCGGTGAACATTTCATGTCGGGCTCCTGATTGGTGCAACCATCACTCACTGACATTTAGGGCGGTCTGTGAAAAGTTAACTCTTCTATTTTTCAATTTGTTAATGTGTAAAATAATAATAATAATATTTCTTTTCTTTTTTTTTTTCTTCTTTTTTTTACCTGTCGTGTCTGGCATCTAAGCAAGCAGAATTATAAATCTGGGTGCCATTTTGGCCAGACACCTTTGCTTTGCCAAGTGGGGCTATAACTGTATAGACCCCTCTTGTTATCTGTATTTATTTATTCATTTGTTTATTATTTTGATTTATTTTTAAGCCAGGTCAGACAGTAACAAACAAACAAGACAAAACAAACAGACATACACAAAAAATAAAGAAACGGGGGAAGGAGGGAAAGAGAATGGGAAAAGTAAAGAATAGAGTAAAGAATAGATAATATTTCAACTCCCCTTTCACATCACACAAGTGCCACAATTGGGCCAAAGTCAAATATAAGTCACAATTTAATAGAATGTTTGATAGAAATACACTTGAACGCAGGGCTGTGCAAAGATAGAAAATGGTGCTTTGGATAAATTGACTGTTTTTATGAATTCAATTGTTTATTTTTTTTATTATTTCATTTAAACATGCAGCCCCCCAACACATTTATTTCTACTATGTTTTCAGTTCACTATGTTATCAAATGTACTTATTTATGTATATATTTATTTGTTTTATTTCATTATTTTCTTACTTGATTGATGGTCCCTAATAAAAAAAAAGGTGTACAGTCAACCCCCTCCCCCTTAGCTCCTCTCTCACCACAAAAGGTTGCAGAACAGATTTCTTCACGTTATTTACCTCGTTAAACCGCCAACCTCGCCTCTCGCCCTCACCACAATGCACAACGTGTCCGGTGTATTTCTCCATCTATAACTCGCCAAACTTGGATCCGTCTTGGCGCTGCAGCCTAGACGCTCTCAGTCGTGCTAGTTCTGTAAGTCTACTGCTGCTTCTCTTATTAACTCAAGCCCGATTAACGCACTCATGTAATCTCTTTTTTGAACATTTATAAATGAGCAGCGAGCATGTAGAGCATGTAGAGCATGTGTTTGTCGTGGGAGTCCAGTATTACTGGTTACCTTTCCCAGCTGAGTGGCAGCCTCACTCAGTGTAACTCCCCAACGTCGAATGTGAAAGCACCTGTTCTGAACCAGCCAGCGTAAAGACTCGCTTGCTTTTACTATAATTTATGCTATTTATCTTATTTTACTGCTTTTCATTTAAAATCACAGTTTACATTTGTATTTTTTTTTTGTTACCATTGTACTTTTTATGACTTTTGTAATTTTTACCTTGTATCTTTAGTACTTTTATATTTATTACCTTTGTATTTTTATTAGTATAAGATGTATGTTTATTTTTTGTCTCTATGTTGCAGTCGCTACATAAGCAATTTCCTTAGGGACAATAAAGTTTTTCTGATTCTGAAAGGAATTTCGTTTTGGGACCAGTGGCTTCATTTTTTTTTTCTCAGCACAGAGTACAGTTTCTGTTCCCCGTTCTCTTTTTCCAATGAGAAGTAGTTTGCGCTGCTAAGCAGTGCTCTCTTGCTCTCTTGCTAACAGACTACAACTTTCAGTAGTTAATGCTCTCTTTTCCATTCCCCTTTTCCACCTTTCTCCCTCATTCTCCTCCACACTCCATAATGCATATGACGACAAACACAGATCTACCTGGGTTTGACTGTACATCAACTATTCTCTATTTAGTGTTATACACTTAAGAATATACTGTGTATATTTATTATGAAAATCATGACCCTGTACCGAGTTACTTATTGTATATGATCCAGTGTAACACTACAGGGTATCATTGTGTTACAGCTTATGGCTAGCATTACTAGCATGTTAGCTTGTACCTCATGTTGCTGTTTGAGGAGAAGTTATTAGCTTGTGACTAGAGCAGTAGATCATAAAAGATCACTACTGTATCAAACTGAACCAATTTCAGAATTTTATGAATCATTACACCATCAAATGAGCGAATATGAGAATGGGACACTAGATTATGTCTAATGCTCTGAACTGTATCCAAACTACAGCTCTGTGCGGGACCCTCATTGTTTGTCTTGCATGTTCCTGGTTCCTCTGAAAGGAAGCTGAGCCGCAGGCAGCGGGATCTGATGCTGAGCTACGCCGAGGAGGAGGCTGAGGTTGAGGGCTCTGTTACTGGAGTCACCAGAGCAGCAGCAGGTACTTTATCAGAGATGAGTGGATCAGCTCTTAAAGAGAATCAGAAGGACAGAGGCAGAGACAATCAAACATGTTGAAGGAGGTGGAACTTTAGGAACAAAACGTGTGTGTTTGTGTGTGTGTGTGTGTGTAGGGAGTTCTGAGCATACAGCGAAAACTTCTGAAGAAGAGCAGAAGAGAGGAGAAGAGCAGAGAAGTGGAGAAGAGCATAGGAGAGGAGAGGAGCAGTCGGAAAAGGAGGAGGGAGGATTTTTCACCAAACTGAAGAAAATGTTCTCCTGAAGGGCTCAGAAGGTATTTCTGCACCATCATATCCCAATATAACCATCTGATCATAATTTTACAGTAATATTCACTATAGTTAGAACAGTTTCTGATAACAATTTTACAGTAATATTTAGTATAGCTATGACTGTTTTTATAACTATTTTACAGTAATATTCAGTATAGATGGTTTCTGATAACTTAGTATAGCTAGGACTGCATAGGTACTGAAAAGTATTTTGAGTATAGCTAGGGCATTCTCTGAGAACTGTTTTACAGTAATATTGAGTATAGCTAGGATATTCTCTGAGAACTGTTTTACAGTAATATTGAGTATAGCTAGGGCATTCTCTGATAACTGTTTTACAGTAATATTGAGTATAGCTAGGATATTCTCTGATAACTGTTTTACAGTAATATTGAGTATAGC
>JBBIGC010079069.1:0-10470 GCA_037576955.1 Lepidarchus adonis
AAAAAGGATGAAAAGTGTAATGTTATTTCTGTAAGGGAATGTATTGTATTGCATTTTTTTGTCAATAAACAGAATTGAAGAAAAAAAAAAAAAAAGGTAGCTGAACTCTATAAATCTGGAAAGGGATATGAAAGCCAATCAGCAGTGTTCAAACTCTAATTAAGAAGTGGAAAATTAGGGGTTATGTTGAAGCCAAACAACAGTCAGATAGACCATCTAACATTTCACTCACAACTGACTAAGAAAATAGTCCCGGATGCAAAGTAAAAAACACAAATAACTTCAGGTGAAATACAGGACTCTCTGAAAAAATATGGTGTGACTGTTTTAAGATGCACAATAAGGAGGCACTTGAAGAAAGATGGGCTGCATGGTCGAGTTGCCAGAAGAAAGACATTACAATGCAAATGCCACAAAGTATCCTGCTTATAATACGCCAAACAGCACAGAGACAAACCTCAAACCTTCTGGCACAAAGTCATTTGGAGCGATGAGACTAAAACTGAAAATTTTGGTCACAACCATAAACACTACATTTGGAGAAGAGTCAACAAGGCCTATGATGAAAGTTTCACCATTCCTACTGTGAAACATTCCTCATGAATATGCTAATGTGAACCAAGCCTCTGCCAAAAAAGAGCTTTAGAAATTCACCAGTCTTCCAGATTTACAAATGACACTTTGCCTGACTGTGGCTATTCTACCAAGAAGTGGGCCCAGTCAAATTAACCTCAAGTGCATGACAAACTCCCATCAATGAGGTAAAGGAAAAACCCAGAGGGACAGTCAAAGATTTGAAGGCATCATTGGAAACAGTAAACCTCTGTGTTAATGAGTCTTTCTGGATTTCTTCATGTGCTACTTATTTAACCAGTCTAATGGGAAGTAACATCATTTTTCCTGCCTTTGGATGGTTTATACACACACACACACACACACACACACACACACACACACACACACACACACACACACACGCATGCACATCCGCATGCAGTTTAGCTTTTTATCCATACTGTAGACTGTAAAATATCAACACAAACTCATGTGCTATATGTGCTGCTTAAAGCTGATGTGGAAGAACTCACAAGGTGTAGTCAGTGGTGAAGGTGGCATTCTGTTGGGTGCTGCTCCAGTTCCAGTGCAGGGTGTAGTTCAAGTCCACTGCAATCATTCTTACATCATCGGGTGCAGGCAGAGATATGGAGACTGGGGATAGTATAGCTATTTCAGTATTTATACTAGTAAAAGCAATTTCATAATACACTTCACAAGAATACATTAAAAAACCCATATTCTTCTTTTTGCATTTTATTTTATCACTAAGCTCCATTTATCACATTTAGGATAATAAACAAATCTGTCATAATTAGTTCTGGTTATCATTATAATTTTCTACTATTTAACTATGTTCCAAATTCTTTATCTGTCACATATATGATTTCTTTTACAGTTCCTAACTAAGGCCTCGAGCACAACATCCAGTGTCGTAAATGTTGGAGAGAATTCCTCACACTTAGGAAAAACTCTCTAACCACCTTTCACAATGTTCTGGAATGTTCTTCAGCTGTTTTCCATTCAGTGTTGTAAATTCCTATTCACACAGTTTTAAAATGTTCTTGTCCACAAATGCGGTTCTACAGTGTTTCACACTGTTCTAGAATATTCTCCATCTTTTACATTATTCTAGAACTTCTTTCTCTGTTCTATTGTTTTATCCCATAACTACATATACAATAAAAAAAATATTTTTTTTATTTTTGGGTTACATACATTAAAACAGAATATAATGATTTGCAAATCATCAATTGTGTAAATTCATTTTCATTGGAAATAAAGCAACGACAACATGTCAAATGTTGATATTGAGAAATGTAATTGAGTTTTAAGTTAATTTAGTTTTTTTAAACGTATTGTAATGGTCCTGGGATGCGCCTATTGGCTGGGCGTGAGGTGCATCATGGGAGTTGGGAGAATGTGAATGTTTATGCTTGTTTATGTCTGTTCTGTGTGTTCCAGGAGAAAGCAGTGCTGAAGCTGCATGCTGCTAATGTGTTTATGCTTGTGCACATCCTAGCCTCTAGGGGGCGCACCGCTACAGGTTGGTCTTTTTATAGGCTGATATCATAATAAATCTGGCCAGCTCTCTGACTGGTTTAAGAGCATAACCCTGTGTGCGTTTGGTTCCTTAGCAGTTCTTCCCTTTCCCAAGAGAACCGCTACCGTATGATAATTTAGAATTTGATGTTAGGAACAGGTTTTAGACAATTTAGAATGTTGCAATACTTCTTCTCTTAACCATACTCTGGATTTTAGCTGCTCTACACTTCAAAGTTTCCTTTATTTCTTTTCATTTTGTGACGAGGCAAATATGTTTGTGGGTTCAGTTTAGGTCAGATTCTAACTTTGAGCCGTACACTGGTATGAAGCCGGATGGGCTGTCTCCTCTTTAGTCTGGCTCCAAGATTTCCCCCCAAAAAATTGTATTGGTCAAACTACAGAACAGTTTCCTGATTCACCTCAGTTCATCTTAAAAAATGAAAAGGCAACATTTTTACTTGTATTTGTGGATGCATGGATTAACTGTGTTAATAGACAGTGGATTTCAGAAAGGTTCCTGAGCCCACGCAGTGCTTTACAATACAGAATTGTCCCTTATTTACAAAGATTTTTTTCTTTAAGGCTGTTATATACTGTAGAACAAGAAATCTGTTTTCATTTTATTTCATTTTGTGAATTTAGTGGAGAACCCGTCCCCATCTTTATTTCTAAGATACTCTTTTAACGTTGCTAACCTGTTGCCAGTTTAACTTCTCCAGTCTTTTCTTGCCCCGTCTCAACATTTTTGAAATGTGTTGCTGGCATCAAATTCTAAATGAGCATTTTATGTTCTACAAAACAATCACATTTCTTCACTTCAATATTAGATATGTTGTCTTTGCTCTATTGTCAATAAAATATGAGCTCACATGATTTGCATATTATGTTTTTATTTCTATTTTACACAGGCTCCCAATATTTTGGGCTGTATAACGTCTTATCCATTATTTGCAAATGTAATTCACTCTTTGTTTTGCTCCATGATGTTTTAATTGTTCTGCCATTCTCAACCTTCTAGAAGGTTCTCCTCCATTAATGGAGTTGGTGTTTGTTGGGAAAAGACCTACATCTGTTCTAACACATAGAGTAGATCATGTGTTTGATCAATTATTTTGTTTAATTGATGTAAAAAATTTATTAAAATGATTCACTGCACATTGAACTAACACAGAGAAAAGCCAATGTGTGTTAGAGAGATATGGTAAACACTACGAACATTAAAGGCCGCACCCTAAAACATCCTTAATAGTCTGTCAGGTTCAGACATGCTCGTGTCGTAGGGTACAGAGTGTATATTCCACAGGAAGTGTACGCACTCTTATTCTATGATCAGGCTGAGATTACACATGTGCGCACAAGTTTCAGTACAAAAAAATACAGAACTGCAGTTTCTTTACCCTGAACTACTGTATGAACGTCAGTATCTATATCACTATATCGTGTGATATCCTATATCACTCCTTTCTTAGACTAAAACTAATACGTGAACAAAAATGAAAGGCAACTTTCACTTTCTCTTTCAGACGCATTATCTTACCAGATAAAAGAACGAGCAGATGTAGTCCCACATGGAGGTACACATACATTCCTGTCATGAATTCAGTGCCTTTTTTGTCAAGCACCTGTAGGTCTCCATGCATCAGTCTGGACCAGGACTGCACTCACCATCTTGAGCTCCAGGAAATGCAGTCTAGCCAAAAAGTTTTCAAAAAACAGGCTTTGTCAGACGACACCACTTCCGTGCCATCCAAAACCTGCAGAGCTGACAACTACAGCAGACGTCATGAGGTTTCTGAGGTTAATGTTACCATGGCAACCCTCTTCTCTCTTTTCTATAAGATAAATGTAAAACAAACACACTTTGCTGAGTAAGTGCATCCAGAAATTATTCAAAGCGATCTGCTCTTTCCACAATATTCTATGTCACAGACTTATCTATTAGACTAATTTCATCCTTTAGCTCAAAATTCTACAAACAATACTCCATAATGACAAAGTGGAAAAAAATTGTATAACAATAAAAAAAAAACATTTACATAAGTATTCACAGCATTTGCTTAATACTTTGTTGAATTACAGCCTCAAGTCTTGTTGAGTATATTGCTAAAAGCTTGGAACACCTATTTTTGGGCACTTTCCCCCAATCTTCTTTGTAGAACCTCTCAAGCTCCAACAGGTTGGATGGGGAGCGTCACTGCACAGGGATTTTCAGATCTCTTCAGAGATGTTCTTAAAATCTGGGCTCTGGCTGGACCGGAGTTGCTCTGAAGACAAAGTAAAATACTTTGTTATCTTGGCTGTGAACTTAGGGTCATTGTGCTGTTGGAAGATGGTCCAGAGGTCCAGAGCACTCTAAAGCAGGTTATCATCAAGGATATTTCTGTTTATTGCTGCATTCATCTTTCTCCTTGACCCTGACTAGTCTCCCAGCATCATGCTGCTGAAAAACATCTCCACAGCTTGATGCTACCACCACCATGCTTGACTGTAGGAATGATATTAGTGTTTGATTTCGTCCAGACATAACGTTTGCATTCAGGCCAAAGAGATTTGTCTTTGTTTCATGAGACCAGAGAATTGTCCTTCTACCCCAATTGCTTACACCAATCCTGGTGGTTCCAAACTTCTTTCATGAATGATGGGGGCCATTGTGCTCATAAGGATCTTCAATGCTGCAACAATTTTTCCGTAGCCCTCCCCAGATCTGTGCCTTCATACAGTCCTGTCTCAGAGGTCTTCATACCTCATAGAGGTCTACAAGCAATTGCTTGGTCTTCATGGCTTGGTTTGTGTCTTAAAATACACTGTAAACTATGGGATCTTTTATAGAAAAGTGTGTGCCTTTCCAACTTAGGACCAATCAACTGAATTTTCCACAGGTGGACTGCAATCAAGTCAATCAGTGGAAACATGATGCATCTGAACTCACTTTTGAGGGTCTTGGCAAAAACTGTGAATATTTATGTAGTTTTATTTCTGTTTTTTTTTTTTTTTTTAAATACATTTGCAAATGTTTCAAACCAATTTTTTTCACTTAGTTGTTTTGGGAAATTGTGTACAGAATTTTGAAGTAAATGATTAAATCTATTTGGGAAAAGCCTGTAACATAGGATATTGTGGAAAAAGTGGACGATTGTGAATACTTTCCGGATGCACTGTACAACCAAAGTAAACTCAATCGCGGTCAAAGAAAATTGCTCTGTAAATGTTGGCAAGTTTGCTTATTGTGTCACACTTGTATCCAGAAAGTCTGCTCACAAGATGTGCTGAGTCACTGTGTAAATACAATGAGTTTTTAGTCAAATTGACACAAGCAATTTTTACTTAAGAATAACTGTATTTAACCTGTAGTCATTGCTTCTGGGCACCACTGCCAATGAGTCATTAGTATCTATGGAAGTTTAACTCAACTCACAACAGAAACCACGACTTATTGAAGGAATACACCAGTGAAAAATTAAATGTTCACAAATTTCACCCCCACCTCAAGTCTCTCAGTCAAGATTATTTGGAACCTGAGTTTTTAGCTTTGGTGTCTGAAAGAGCGGGTTACACCCCTGCAAAGGTCTTCTACTTGTGTTTAACCACCATTCAACCAAATAACTATTACATGGATCCAAACATTATGTAATATATTTTACTAAAGCTAATTTTTTTCTAATTTTAACATCAAGTCTAGAACTACACCCTAAGCTAGACCTGGGCATTGTATAACCCCCAGACCACATTTGTCCTTTTGGGAAATTAAGATTCAGTTGTAGATACTGTGCATCGTCACAGGGAACTGTTCTTACATTTTACAATTGTGTGTTTATGTGTGCAGGTAAGAAATGCTATGTACCTTCACTGTTTTCAATCTGATATTGTTTGTGACATTAAGGTGTGAGTTAGCTGTTACGCCTTCAAAAATGTAAAAAAAAATTCTGAAATTACTTTTAAATAAGATATAGACTTAAAAAAGTCAAAGGTAATGCTTGGTTTGTGTAGTTCAGACTGCTTTGTTTAAAGTTTTATTGAAAAAGTAGAGTAGTGAATACAATAAAAAATTGACTCGATGTTTTGTTTGCAGACAATTCACAACAAGAAATACAATAAAATTCAATCTTCTCTCGCTAATAAGTGACTATAATCAGAGTGTAAAGTATTTGCCATCCTTTACACTGCATTTTGTATAAGCAATGTTGCACGTGTTACACTGCTAACAAAACATTGTGCATAATATAGCATTTTATGAACATTATTAGTGCCAACAGCAGAATTGACATCAGCCTATTAAATCAAACCATCTACAGCTCTGCCAAAATCTCAAGTTATTAACACTCTTACACTAGATCGAACCCGAATACTGTCTATAATCACCTTAGCTTAACTAGATTGTTTGTAAGCCATTGAAGTATCTGTAGATAATCCGTAAGGTCCCTCAAAATGAATAATATAGCTATAGGGGTTGCACTTAGTATATATAAGGTTATTATAAGGCAAATAACCTTTTAAAATTGTAAAGAAATCACCACATAATGTAAAGAATGTAGTGTATGTCCCAGAAAAGAGCACCATACAAATCTTCATTTTTAAGTCATATGGGGTTGCTAAGATACGAACCTGTCTAAATGTCTGAAAATGAATACACATAGTAAAAGCAGGAATTATTTTCTGCACCTTTATTTGACATTCCATTACAACAATTTGTGGTCCGCAAAATGACCCTGACACCCAAAAAATCTAACTTTGGCGTCCCACCAATAATTTCTAGATTATATGCTAGAGCTCACAAGAAGCTTGCATTCAGTTTATGCAGCGCTGATCGTCCATGATCACATTTTATAGCCAAACAGTATTACAGACTTCTCACTTTAACGGTTAAGCCGAAGACAAAGAATTAATAGTAAAAAGTGCCCATATAAAATATATCAATAGTGTGAGATAAAAGTGCCTTATAGAGCTTTTACAAAACATCAGAAAAACATGAAATACTAAAAAAAGACAAGCCAATAAAAAATTGTTCAGATTCTATAAGAATCATATTAACCAAAAAGTTTAAAAACTTAAAAATAAGTGACTTACACACAAAAGGATAAACACATCTACAAATACACAGCGCATGATGTATTGAAGACAACATATTACATTTTTTAGCTAAGACGTCATACATTTTTTCTTTTTTTTATTATTCTGAAACATTATTTGACAAAAATAAAAGTTCAGCTTTGCCCAACAGTGGAAAGTGTGAACAATCAGCTTTTACCATTTTGTTCCAGACAAAAAGGCAAGAAAACACTAAACATTGACAGGCCTTTTTCACAGGGAATGACTGGTTTGATGTGAAATGATGCACAGTAGAGAACTACTTTCAGCTCTTTACAGTGAATCAGTGGTTTTGATGTCGACAACATAAACAGAGCCATTTTATTTATTATTCAAACTGACACTATCGTGCATTACACTACAATCTAAACACAATCTGGTATTGTTATATTATGTAGAAAAAAAAATCAAAAATGGTACAAGGGACTTTTCCAACAGGGAATAAACTTTTTAAGGCAGAAACTTTGTAACATTATTTTATCAGGTAATATGTCTGTGTAATCGCTCGCTCTCTGTCAATTTCTCTACAGTGAAGCATTTCACACCAGACCATCCAGAGCAACAAAAAACTAAAACTAGAGCAGTTTCCTGTAAAACAGCAAAGTTACACACATCTAAGGCAAGTGCTAAGTTATCAAGATCTGTTCTGTTACATTACAGATGTTGGCTTCACATTTTAAACACAGGAAACAGCCACCTACAGAGAAACCTGCCGTGACAACACAAAATACGCACTTTTATTTATGGATTTTTTGCTACAAATGGCAATAATAATTGTCTACTCTCTGTCAGTTGGTCAGAGTCATTAATTACTCGTTCTCATTAGCATGATTAAACCCAGAAGCACTTTTAAGTATGGCTCAAGAAAAACAAGAACAGATACTAATAAAGCAGCACACATATCTGAAGGAAATGTACAAAGCAGAAGAGTACTCATTCCTTTACCACATTTAGCAGCTGAGCTATGACACGTTTGGTGAATTTTGTGCATACTTTTGTCTGTTTTTGGACACGTTCATGCAGTTTCAAAAACTACAAGTCTGTACAAGTCTATTTTATCTTACCTAACGACTGCTTGAGAGTTTTGCGGTGGTTTGACCACTGTATTATAACTTCATCATATCACACGTTTATACAAGAACACAAAAATGGGAAAAAAACAGGATTGTGCTTTGATTCCCTTTGGCATCATCCTTTACAATTTCTTGTAAGACAAACAGAAATAAAAGCAAACCAAAGATAATTGTCTATCTTTTTATTGTCATTTATCTGTATAGTAACTGGTAGGCTCACTTATCTGATATTTTCCTGACAATTTTGTAGGCCACTGTTATTTAAGCCATAAATAGTTAAATAATATATTTTAAAACACTAAAGATAATTATTTTATTAATTAGCTTTTAGTTACACAGCTGACCAGCGGCATGCAACTCTAAGCTAAGCAGCTAACTTCATCAACCTTTAATGTATAGAACATTGGAGGATTATTGATTATTTGAAACTTACATTAATAAGTACAGATGTTGCTTCATTTTGAATGTCTGAGCGTTACAGAATTGTTAAATGTTTTTGTTAAGGACAGATTACTGACCAGGCCGACAGAACCAGTGACCAGGACTCTGACTATCTGAGCCTCTGTGGAGACTTTAAACCACAGGGCTTGATGTGGCCTTCACCACACATGAAAAATATTTTTGTATGAATTCTGGAGCAGGAGGGGCTTTGAAAACCAGCACCCAGGGGCTTTGCAAGATCATAATCCATCATTGTGTTTGGCTTACTTATGGTTATTAACACCATGTTTTATGACTGGTAGCGGCTAACTAGCAATGCTGCATCTATATATACAACAGACATGAACTGCATAGGAATTCCCTGTTTAAAATGTGAAGTGGAGACGGGGGGTGACAAAGATGCTTTAAGGACGGTCAACTTGTAGATAGAAATGAGTGGAAATATACCCATATGTTCCTACATCATGTGAGACTGAAACTTGAAACCATGACTGTTGAATGTCTAGCTACATTTGGGGTAAATCTGAATTCCTCGCTGATTTTTTCCTTTAAGGTTTACTGTGGGGGTGGAGGTACTAATCATCGAAGTGCTTCATCTTCACCAAAACACAGAAACATCTAAAATCACAGCAATTCCCAGAGGTAAACACATTACTCTACAGACATGCTTTTTAGACCCTGTTCAGAGGATTTTCTGAAAACATTTCAATGCATTGAAAAAGTCTTAACCTGATGATTTGCTGCTTACGCGCAGTGCACATTATACTATGATTTCATGCTGCAAAAAACATTACAGTTTTCCATGGCCACCCCTTGGTCTTCAAACTGTACAATGGAAGGCAATTAAACAATAAAACAATGCGACCTCTTTTCACTCAGACACAAAGGACGACAATAATTCAGTCTCTTTTCCTCAACTATAATCTCCAGTGATCAAAACATTGCTTGCCTCCTCCTTCAACAGTGAGCAGGTTTGTTTTTTGAGAAATGGGGGGCAGGGAGTGCAACACCAGAAGCCTACTTTTATGTTGAAGCTGCTGTTAAACATGCACATCCTGTTTTTTTTCATCTAGCACCGCCCCTGACTCTCTGTGGAAGCTTACTTGGCCCATTTTCTCTAGCTTCACTTCTTCACCTGCACTGAAGGCCTGGTCACTCTGCCTGGAACCGGACCCCTCCTCTGTGGAGTACACCCCAGAGTCCCCGCTGTTGTGGCGACTGTGGGTCTTGCCATCCTGCTCCAAATCCTGAGGTGGGGCGTGGATCTCCAAGACAACATCAGAGACCACAGGGACTGAAGACATGATGTCCAGCCGTTCGCAGCAAATCTCAGTCTCCGACTCGGTGGTCAGCAAGCGTGGCATGTCCGAGCCAGGGGAGTCACAGAGGTACTATACATGGAGAAAAATCAAACAGCTGGCACACTTTGGACTTAAACTGTGACTCATTGTAATGACACAGAACTAGTCTTTTCACAGTTTGAATTATGCTCAAAAAAACATGTACAGTAGTACCTCATACATCAGCGAGGTTACGTTTCAGGACCTGTAGCAAATGACAAGGTTTCATGGATGTGCAGCAGAATCACAAAAAAAAGCTAATAAATGCTCCCAAAACACTTACATTTCATTTAAGCATTTTATGGCGCATATGGTGTTTTCATTCACTCAATAATGGCACTTGACAAAATTTTTTTTATTAATTAAACTTTTAATTATATATTTTATTTTTGTTTATTTTGTTAGTTATGTTGGAGTTTGAGGTGATACTT
>JBBIGC010079088.1:0-10469 GCA_037576955.1 Lepidarchus adonis
TACAGAGAGAGAGAAAATGAATTAATGCACCACTATTATTGCCACTGTTCATCCTTCTAAACAAGCTAAGCAGCTCTAAGCTAATCCACTGTCTAAATAAGATTTTAATACTGAAAGCACATTTGCATGGTCATCTTCATAGGCAAAGTGGCCAAGCCTGAACCCCCTGGGCTTATCTGTCCCGCTTCTACTGGTGTGTGTCATTGCTCTGACTACTGAAGCATTAGAAACTGTGTGTTTATTTCTAAGAGAACCTTTGTTGTTGAAGAGTTTTGTTAGTGGTCACTTGTTAGTTATGGGGAAACCTCAGCTTTGTTTCTGAAGCATTTCCCCCACCACCCACCCAAACTCTTCTGACCATCACTACTCAGTGCCTCTTCATTTCCACATTCAGTGTTAAAGACTCACATTCACCCGCTCTGTAAAAGGCCAGTAACACACAGCCTCATTTCTGCCGAAGCAGACCCAGGTCGGCAGAAGTGTAGACCTGCTAGGGGGTTAAATGTTTAAGGAGTAAACTGTTTGCTGCTGTGCAACACCGCCAGCATGGTGCCTACACATCCTGCATTCTAAGAGTTCATTTGCTACTTGGAGCTCTCCACCCTGGCAGTGCTAAGGCAGCTTCAGTAATGCAAGCTGAAGTGTATGCATCGCCTGTCTCTGTTATTTAACGTGCTGTGATGGCAGAGAGCCAGCCACTGCTGTGCTGTGTGAACAGAGCGATGTGCAGTGAGGTGAGTGTGGGAGGAATGAAGGGGGTTTGCCTTCAAGATCGTGGTGGAGTTCCTGCTCGGTGTTTGTGGGCGGGGGGTGTTCCCTCCTGCCTGACTAGAGGCCTAATGTTGTTTGTGCTAATGAGCCGAGAGCAGTGTGTGGTGATTTATGAGACTCCCTTTCACTTTCAGGTCAATAGCACGCTGGAGATGCTGAAAAAGGAGATTGGTTGGTGCTGGACAGTCCCCCTGCTTCTGCTGTCGACTGTAGCTCAGGTAAAACTGTTCCTCTTTAATTCCACTAAACAGCCTGACCTAAAGCAAGCAGGGTTCTCCATCTAACACTCAATAGCTTCCATAGCTATCTACTTCCTTTTACACCAGATTTAGTTATTTGATGAAGACAGTTCCCATTATATCAGATGAAGGTCTTTAGTGTTGTGCTGCTATTGTTATAGTAATGCAGAATAATTAAGACTGTTATTATAGAGGGGAAATAATTATAATAATAAATAAATAATAATTAGTTTTAGGGTAAAAATAAGTATTCAGACAACAATGTCTTTCTTAATATCGTTTCAGGGTATATATTTGTATATACCATATATCTTTTAATAATAGCCCGTCTCTTATTAATTCCTGTTTCCAATAAACACCGGGTTTGAAGAGATTGGGCAGTGGTGCCTAGTAGTTAGGACATTGCCCCTGGGATCAGAAGGTTGCAGGTTCAAGTCCCAGCCTGAGCACCACTGAGGAACCCTTGAGCAAGGTACCGTCCCCACTTGACTGCTCCCCGGCGCCTCTGTTGATGGCAGCTCACCGCTCCACGTGTGCACGTGTGATGGGTTACAGTAAATGCGGAGAATAAATTTCTCACTTGTGGGACTATAAGGGATAATAAAATAAAAAAAAGAGATGTCACAACAAATAGGTCTCCAATAGTAGCCCACACACACACACTTTCACGGGCATGTGCCTCAGAGCTTTCACTTTGTACTTTTTTTTTTAAACTGAATTTATTTCCTAAAAGGTACGAAACGGCTTAAAACAAACCTCTGATTTCTGAAAACAGTTATATGAGTGTAACGTGCATATTATTATATGGTATATTAGGGTTATTGACTGATATTAAGTGACTCTGTTTAAACTTATTGGTGCTAAACCACTCCCACAATAACAGCCAATCACAGACAAGCATCACCGCCGAACAGACAGAGGGATGATTTTAGTCGTGATGTTTTATCTTCTGTCAAAATAAACGTGAAGAAGCTGCATGACATTTTGTGGTCGTAAACGCCATCACCATTCCGTCTGCGAGGAGAATAATAGAGCATCTCCAACAAACTACGTCTCTATTAAACACTGTGCCATCGCAATATTTTTTTTAATAAATATACTGTATTCATAAATTACATATAAGTAACATTTTAAGATTCATGATGCAATAGGGGTTTGTCGACACAACAGTATACACAGTACAAGGTTCTTTATTAATGTTGATGTGATGAAATGTGAAGTTTCATCCCTCAATGTGTTTATTATTACCATTAGCCACGTAATGCAGATGTAGTTGCCAATTTACTGAGTTAGAAAATTTATGGAGAATCAATTTTGAAACCACAATACCAACAGTGGAACCCTGATTACCTTGGGAATTGAAGACAATGAGCCACGATTGACTGCAAAAAATAAATTATTACTGTAGCCATGAGCAGGTTGATACTGTTTGACGCACGTGCAAGCTGATTTAGGGAAGCATTTGTGCACAATGCTAATCATTATAAATATCCTTTATTACTTGTTAATTATTACCGTCAAACATGAATAAGAAAATTTCAGCCTCTTTGTCTGATTAACTATGTGTAGAGTATTGGGAAAATTGTATAGGTTGTATTGAATTGTCACTTTAAACCCCTAAGTCCAATCTATTGTTGCGTATCTGAATACCAAGTCCCTATCTGATATTTGTATTTTCCTAGACAAAAGTTTAACAGTGCCCTCTACAAGTTATTAAAAACCAATGTATATGCCTCACAATGACATAAACCCATTTCCTGTCTATTTCCCAAGTCTATTGCCGATTTTACCCACTTTGCTGTATGAGATACTCAAAACTGAGACACATGCAATACTGCAAGCTTTAAATTAAACAAGGGGTTAAACCCACCTGTTTAAACTAGCGTACTCTCTGTAAGTACATTAATTGTAGTCAAATATTGCTTGCATGTTTTTTTTCTTGCTCTATAAGGTGTTTTACAAAGGTGCCATATATAATATTATTATTATTTTATTGAAACTTCAAATGTCTAAGGTAAAAGTAATCGCAGTCACATTTGATAAAATCTCTCTCCGTTTAAAAGTGTCCTCCAGTGCGTGTTGCTTCACTGCAGTCAGTTACCCTAGTGAACTGTATTTTTATTTGTAGGTGTGATATCATTGATTTCATTTTGCAGTTTTGAATATTTCCTCTGCTGACACTTTAACCATGTGCTGCCATAAAGTTCTCTATTTACAGCACCTGCTTGACGACTGACGTTAAACAAAAAAATCAGGCTTTGGCTTATTCATGCTCAAGCTGTTCCGGATCAGTTAAAAATGCCTCTTTGAGATCGGATCGGGACTTCCCCACTGTACAGTAAAAAGCTGTGTGGTTAGTTATGGGCTGAAGAAAGGCTGATTTCATTTGTCGTACTCTGATACTCTAGTGTGGCTTCTTCCTCATGCTCCTTCACTCTAGTGCAGAACTACAAAGGGAATTTTTGTCACATTCATCAAGCATCAGAAAACCAAACAGGCTCTCTTTATGCTCCTCCATGACCTACACTGTCAAAATGAGCATACAGCAGAGCATATGTATGCTTGACTGGTTTGCTCCATTTCATTTGTATGCCTTCTGCTTTCTGCTGCCGATAGCTCTTCTGCAGCAGTCACCAAGGCATAGCGCAACATAATCTAAGCTGAAAAAGAGACCTCATGTTATGTGTGTGTGCCGTTTCTATGTAGGTCACTGTGCTGGCCAGCCCTGAAATAAACGACAGCCAACAGCAACCCCCTCAGAACGTGTACCATGACATCGGCATCACCCGGAATAAGATAGTGACTGCGCAGTTTGAATGCTATCAGAAGATAATGAAGGACAATAACAATGTGAGAAAAGGTAAGAGATTCTCAGAAAACTCTTTAATGATAAATACTATAGAAGAAAAAGCTGAACATTAAAGAGGAAAGCCAACAACTCGAACCCTGAAACACGAACAGATGCCAATTTCTTTCCAGTGGTGAAAAAATGGAACCAGGAATGATCTTGATGATTAAAAAGTTTTGCCATACAATCCCGTGACTCCACAAATTAAAAAAAAGTAAAACTATCATGTGTTTAATGCATCAGCCAGTGTAATTCTGATCAGTTCATGTGATAACGTTTTCTAAGGCAGCTTTTAGAGGCCTCAAAGCAATGGTATCACACTGTAGTCCTGGAGGAACAATATATTTTGAATATGGTGATGTTTTTCCTGAATCGATTCATGTGTTACTCATCAGGTTTAGTAGGTGTTCTTGAGCAGGAAATTTAAAAAACTGTATTAAGCCCTGGCCCCTCATGTCCAAACTTCGAGACCTTAGCATTAAATACAGACCTGTTTCAGAAAAGTCCAGATTTTGTAAGTTTCTTTGTTTTATTTTGCACACTTTGTTCACCTCAATGGGAAAATTCTGCAGTTTTGTGCAAATTGGTTGAAAATAAAAGATTCAAGAGGTTTTTATTGTCAATACAGCCGTATACACAGTACACAGTGTATTGAAATAGCGTTTCACGCAGCCCCCCCACCCTGGTGCATTTGTAAAGAAAAAGAGATAAAATATAAACTACAAAAACAAAATATAATAACTAAATATACTTTAAAACAAAAGGGAGATATAAAGAAATGAATTATATACATACACTGAACAGAAAGACAAAATAGATTTGACATTTTAAAGTGACAGTGCAAATGATTGCAAAAAAAAAGAAAATATTTAGTGCAAGTGATGAGTGCAAAAAAATATTTTCAGTTGGTCCATGGGTTATGATGGAGTAACACTATGTTGCCTTCACCGAAACATGTTGGGCTCTGAAGTTTGCTTATGAAGTTTAACACTGGGAGGTGGTTGAACCGTACACCTCACCAAAATTGTGTATAGATCTAACAAATGAAATCAATGTGTGTTCATTTCACTATTAATTCACTTCATTTTCTGTGAACAATGTTTTTTTTTTTACTGCTACGTTGCTACGTCACTGTATTTCACCTTTAGTAATAAAATGGTTCAGATTATAATCTTGTTTGCATGTGTGAATTGATGGAAATGTAGCAGATTGTTTGCCGATGCTTTACTGAAGGTCCCTAAAATGAACCAAAAAAAGTCTGGAGAAGCAGCCTTTAGTTTTTATGCCCCAAAACTCTGAAATACAATTCCAAGTAATATCTGCCAGGCATCAACAGTAAGTAGTTTTAAAAAACAGTTTATTTAATAAAGCGTTCCATTAATAGATTTGTTAAAAAAACACACCACTAACCACTAAACATACATAAATCTTACCATCTCATTTTTTATCTTGTTCATTTTCTTATTATTTGAACTACCTCTAAATGCTCTATTTTTATTTGCAACTTTGTATTTTTTTTCAGTTTTTTTTTTATCTGTATAACAAATCATATTAACTGTGTATATTGTAAAGCACTTTGAGCTGCATCCTGATGCATGAAAAGTGCTGTATAAAAAATCTTCGTCTTATTTATTATTCTAAAGTATTGAAAATGATTGTATCGTTGAATAAAATTATTGATGTAGCATGAAATTTGTTATTTACACTTCTAATGGTTACGAGACACAACCCTGTCCAGGATTAGGTTAGGTTCAGGTTACATTTGTCCATATTTCAGAGATTATTGACCCCTGCTTTAAAAGACCCACTGCAGTGATGAACTGCAATCTAATTTAATAACCATGTACTTTCCAAATGGCCTGAATTTATGCTGACAGTAATGTGTGCTTAATACAGACCTAATGAACGACCAATGTTTGGGAATTGTAAACAATATGTAATAGATGCTCTTATGTTCTTGGCACTGTATGACAAGGGTGTTCATTCCTGAAGAGCACAGCTGGTAAATTACACCAGAACAGTTATCAGAGGAGCTGGAGGTGTTGGTCATCAGGAACAGGAAGGAGAATACTATGACCTATAAAAATATTTAAATAAAGTTCAAAAATATAAAACGCTTACACAGACTACTTAAATATTCACTTACCCACCCTGGACATCTCCGACAGTAGCACCAAGTGACCACCAAGCTGGCAGGTGGGCTGTGTGCCAGCAGCCAGAAGCTCAAAAATGATCATTAAATTGATAGTCCCAGTGAATACAAAACTAGGCGGAAACATTCTCGATTTTCTTTTCCTCACACTCAGTGTGTAATGCTCAGAAGTCACATGGTTTGCACAATCCATACGTCTCTAGAACAAATCTTAAGAACAGTGGTGGGCACATCTGGTTCCGGAGGGTTTGCAATTAGCAGGTGAGTCGAACCAGGTGTGTTTGAGCAGAGAAATCAGCTTAAGAAATAACGTTCTGTCACAATACACATTCTCTAATAATGCGTGAATAATGGTAAATGGTGTGTTTTACGGCTGTAAGAGTCTTGGTTATGAGCGACTTGGGGGCACAGGCCATGTGTTATAAAGCTGAGGTTCGAAGCAGCAGAAAACGCTCCTCATATATATGCAAATCATGACATTAATTTGTGTTGTCTGGTGTAATTAACGCACAGTTGAGCACACAGTGAAATGAAAAGCCCCAGGTAAGGCGAGCTGGGAAAGTGATGCTCAGCGGCGGCTGTAGTAAAATTTACTCAAACTCTTCAAAAGTGATGAAGTGGTGCGATGGAGGGAGCATTTGTATAGTGATGATTAAAAGCATGGTAGGTGGATGTGTAGGGTGGGGGTGGGGAGGGGCTGTTCTTACATTCCTAAAGCGTAGAAAAGGTCAGGACAAATCAGCTGGAATCACTTCACTAGAATAACTGACGTTTATAGCTCTTGTTGTTCCTAAAGCTGCTTTTGAAAGTGCGGCACGTTTCAATGATTAAACATTAAACGGTTCGATTGCGACTGCGGTAGAGAATGAGAAGCTTCCCCACCGCATGGGAATTTCAGTTCGCAGAGACGACGTCACAATCAATATTCTAGAACAATACGCAAAGACATAGGAGACAATGGCATTAGATCATGGTTGATTTATTTGCAATAAATATATGTTTTAGTTACATTAGAATTTGACAGCACCCTAAATTAAAATATATCTACAAATATTCAAATTGTTAATTTACTAATTGATGAAAGACTTTAAATGTGCCTTTCAGTCTAATGTCACTTTTTAATTTTATTTGTTCAGCAGTGTTCTCTCACTAGAATACACTACAGCCATCACACACAGAAAACCAGCTGTGCGGAAAACCAGCTGTTAGTCTAGTGTCTATTATACAGGCTAATAAATAAGAGAGCTAATTAGGGTTGGGAATGGATAAGATTTTGTTATTGACTTGCTTATTGATCATCACATTTCTATCTGGAATAAATACCTAGACAGGTTTTCAGTGATGGAGCCTTATTATCTCCAAGTCTGAACACAGTATAGAATATCTGCCTATTAACGTTTGATCATCTTAAAGTAAATTGCAATGCTTCTTTAGGTACAAAAGTAAATTACTCGGGGTTCCTCGACTGTACTCGACATAATTTTGTGGCTACATCGCTTTCCCCACACCCCACCCCCTTTTAAACATTTATGTAAAACTGAAAGTGAAAGTAGCTTAAAATGCTCAGAAAAGGGCAAAACAGAGCCTCAGGTGGGTGAGTGTCTCCCTCTGGTGGACTGACAGAGGAATGGCCCCAGGTCATTACACACGTAGGTGCTTATTTACATGAGTTTCGACTTATATCACACTCTGAGGAACAGAACACAGACGTAAGTCAAGGACCCAATGTAGTTCATTAAAAAATATATATTTTATGTTTTTGTATTTACTATTGTGCATAAATAAACACAGTTGGGTTGATCAAGTAAATTAACTCAATTTTATACCAGTAACTTACAAAAAAAACTTTGAATTTGAATCCTGATGCAAACATCTAATGGGTTCATTATAGCTGACTCCTCAGAAGACAGAGCAGATGTCTGATACACGTTTCCTTGAGTTGAGCTTACAAACAATAGAGCGAACATATATAAAACAATTGCTGCAATACATGAAAAAAGACACAATGAATGAGAACATTGAACAACAAAATTATCAAAATTTTAACACAATTCCCCTCAGGCAACTCAGGCAACACATGTTGCATCACCTGATCTGAATACTGTTTGCTGATTTGCTCATTTATCAGGCTGTGATAAGGAGCAGTGCTGATGGGAAGTTTGGATCTTTTTACTGACTCAGATCTTTGAATCTCATGCTGTAAAATAAATTATTACAGATGTCAGCTGTTTTGTGATGCATAATGGGATCTTGAAATGTCCTGGATCTGGACAACAATAACTTTTCTTTAAAAAAAAGAAACATTTAAAGAATGTGCAGTTTTAAATATTACTCTTGATAGTAAATTTGGTTAATTTAGTTATAAAGTGGCCCATTTCCCCTATATAATGAGCATGGGGAAATTGTGGGATTTTAGCTCATATTGCTTGTTGAATCTTCCCTTACTTGACACAGCGAGTTATACTGTTATCATCTTCCATAAACAAAATCCATAGCCTAGGAAGTATATGATTTTGATGGATTGGTCCATTTGAAGCCAGTTCTCAAATAATGCTGGTTCTAGACTCTACATTTTTCCACAGAAAACAAACCGGGCTCACCTGATAAGTCAGTTCTGTCAAACTATCCATTATGTTCACTATAATAATGATTTGAAGACAGTTATATATCTGCAAGAAGATATTGAGCCCCCTTATCTATCTCAAATCTTACTGCATTTGACAACTAATGAGAAATTCCAAAATCTCTAGATAAATGTGTAGTTTCTCATACTTTGTACCTTTAAGATAAATTATTAAGAAAATCTCACTCTAACGACTGGAATCCAGCACTGATGCAATATAAGTGTAAGGAAGGTTACATTTTTATTTGCCAGATTGTCTTCAAGTTTTCTGTTAAGTTTATAATTATATTTGAAGCTGAGACACAGATTAAAGTGCCTGAGAATTGAGGTTACGGTTTTGGAAAAGAACTGCTAACTCCCATGCACTAAGTGTGAGATTTGCAATGGACACAGATCTCACGCCACACATGCCTTCATGAAAAAAGGAAATCTAACTCAAAAGTTGGCTGCACTGTTGACAATCTTAACCATTAGTAACAAGTTAAAAACTCACATAACTGATGTTGATGAATGCATCTACAGTGGACTTAAAAAGTATCAATAAAAAGAGTAAATTAAAAAAGCAAGTTTATTTATATAACACAATATTAAACACAGAGGTCATTCAAAGTGCGTTACAGAGATAAAATAAGCATTAAAAATAATTTATAAAATAAGAAAAAAACAAAAATGTTCTTGTAAATTAGACTAAAATGAAGTGAAATAAAAACAGATTAAGACAGTCCTTAAAATATTAATTTCATATTATTACTACATTGAAATGTACATTAATTAACAGAATAATAAGGGATTTGAAAAGTGAGCCAAGATAGCTAAGTGGTTGTAAAATATGCCATTAGAAGAGCTAAGTAAATCGATCAGGGTTAATATTGTGAGGTGTTACTGGTATTACTAATCTGATGAAGCCTTTTGCCTTTTGAGTTTCAGTCAAAGGTCTTAATGTCTTTGGAAAATCTACACGCTGGGTTTGGAAATGGTCAGTCTTACTACATTACTACAATGCCTTTGTGTCCGTTTCTGTTCCCCAGCTGAACCAGTGTGCAACAGGACATGGGATGGTTGGCTGTGTTGGGACGACACTGATGCAGGGGTCACCACTCAACAGCACTGTCCAGACTACTTCCAGGACTTTGACCCTTCAGGTGAAAACTCAACATTTGTTAATCCTACTTTTAACATGTGAGCTGTTTAATTCTTCTGCATGGACACATGAGCATCATGAGGAGTAGTGATGGGTTGGTCGCAAACGAAACGGCTGCTAGAGCCGACTGTTCAAAATGAACAGAAGGAGCCGATGCTTTGGGGTGAATGATATTTAAAGTGAACAATTCTACGCTATTTTTTCTCTCTTACTTTTTTTGCTGTATGTGATTGGCCAACTACAAGACGTGGGGCGGGGTTACAGACACAGGACACACAGAGAGAGAGAGAGAGAGAGAGAGAGAGAGAGAGAGAGAGAGTCCTTTCAATTCAATTCAATAAAACTTTATTTGTCCCCAAGGAGTAATTTGAGGCATGTGCAGCAGTGCCGCACAAAAATGGAAACTAAACAGAATAAAAAAAATAAAAAAAATTAACTAAATAAATTAAAATATTAAATGAATAAATTGAATGTACAATTAAAAGTAAATATGTAAATATTTTTTATTTATTATATTATTTGAAATATAAGTATTAATTCAATCAGAATATATGCTGGAGTTTATGGCTCTATGGTAATAAGATAAGCTTTTATTAATCCCAAAAGTGGGAAATAAATCAGTGTACAGGTCCTTCTCAAAAAATTAGCATATTGTGATAAAGTTCATTATTTTCTGCAATGTACTGATAAACATT
>JBBIGC010079099.1:0-10469 GCA_037576955.1 Lepidarchus adonis
AAAGTACTAGTTACCCCAAAAATTTACTCAAGTAAATGTAATGAAGTAAATGTAATTCGTTACTACCCACCTCTGATTATAACCACATTTTTCAGAGACTTTTTACATTTTAGACCCTTATTTTATCTTCTATTTTTTTTTTATATTATTGCTGGTAATTTTTTTGTTTATTTGTTATTTATTTATTGCTGGCAAGTTATTTGTCAAACTACTTGCACTGTTGGAGCCGCTGTAGACGTAATTTCTTTCTGTTGTACACTGTCAGTGAACAATCATGAATGACAATAAAGCCTAGTCTAAGTCTAAGAGTAGCCACTCCTACCTCTGTAATGCATACCAAGGTTTATTAGCCCATGTGAATTAGTCATAAACATTACACACATCCTGCGGTAAAACCACATTACTTCCTTCCACATAGTAAAACTAACCTGGTCTAAAAAATACTTCATGCATGTAGTGTATTTTCCTGTTCAAGAAAAATAAAACATTTATCTCAGTTTATATAAGATAACAGTCTTCATGGCTAGCAATAACGCCTAGCAATAAATTCCAATGTCACAAATATACACAATTATATTCATATATGATTGACAATCATATTTTACTCTACATTTTAGGTTACATGTATTAGCACATTAGTACTGTGTAATGAAATGTATGAAATCATTTTTTCAATTTGCTTTCCTCCAAGCGCATCATGCTGTCTAATGATGTGTTAGTGACAGTTCATATGTGGCCATCACTTTCACATGACTTGGAGGAAGCATGTGCTAGCCCTCATCCACATACATAGATCCATCCCACCTCATGTTTATCTGAACTCTCTCTAAATGCTCTTTTTCTGTTGTCACTCTTATTTATTTGTATTTCACTTAGTATTTTTTTCTCTGTTTTCTTTAAAAATATATAACAATATATTAATAAAATATAAAATATATTTACTATGTTTATTGTAAAGCACTTTGAGCTGCATCCTGATGTATGAAAAGTGCTTTATAAATAAAGCATATTATTATTATTATTTTTATCATTATCATCATCCGCTCAGTACTGGTGTTATCTTGTCAAGTTGGATGGAATTGAAAACCACTAAATTGTAGAAATTTCAGAAAAACTAGGGGAGAAAATATATTGTTTGAAAAGATAAAATATATATGTCTATACAACTCAACATTATCAAATATAATAAACTACTTTGTTCCTGAAAGCTATACAATTCTTATAATTACAAATTCAATATTAAGCAAAATAATCATGCAGCCAGTAAGCTTAGCTGGTCACTACTGACCCATTCGCTCCAAACATGAGTGTTTTCTCACCATTTTCCCGCGATGCTGACGCCTCATCTGGTGCGGTGTGTTCTGTAAGCTCAGACAGGTTTTCATCCACCGGTCGAGCGCTGCGCAAGCTCATAGACAAACGTCTCTTAATGATCTTCATCCGGTCCATCAGAGCTCATTTCATTTGAGGACCTGCAAAGAATCATAACTTGATCAATATCTACAACCTCCATGTTCTTGTCGCCTCACATGGGTGAGCAACTATATAAAAATTTTATGTAGTGATTATAATGCATTTAAGGCATTTAACTGAATTCAAAATAATTCAACAGTTAAAATAGTGACAGTAATTATTTCATGCTCGTTCAATAAATTAAACAAATCCGAAATTTCTGGAACCCATTCAAGTAAGGACCCAAGCACTAAACAAACCCCTGCAAAACAGGTACTCCATCCATCTTGGTCTGGTTTGGTGACCGCCAACCATCACCACATGTTCATCTGCTGCCTACACCTCTAGCCATGAAACTTACTGACCATAATTAACATACTTTCATTGTTTCTCTGTTTTTCTTTCATTGATCCTTTGACTGGTTTACTTTATTACCGTGTCCACCAGAGGAGGATGGGTTCCTCTTCTCAAAAGTTTTTGTGCTGATGTCACCGAACCCAAACCTGACCTGAACACGAGTAACCATTGTGAAATATTTGTCCGAACCCGTCGGGTAGCCATGCTCTATTTCTTTGTATTAAAATATGCAGCTTGTCAATGTTCATGAAACGACAAAACCATGATATGCACAGAAAAGCATTTTGCTATAGAATTGCTCTCAGTAACCAAGATATTGTAATGGTCCTGGGATGCGCCTTTTGGCTGAGAGTGGAGGTGCATCATGGGAGTGCTGTTATCCTGTTTCGATGCTGTTCTGTGAGTTACAGGAAGGAGAGCAGCAGTGGAGCTGATGTACTGTGATGTGCTGTGTTTGTGTGAGTGAGCTGGTGGTGGATGGACAGGTCCACTCTCTGCGAGATGAGTCTGGTGATTAGTGACTCTGGGACCTGACCATCCACCATCATGCCTCGCTCATGGGTTCATGCTTGTGCGCAGCCTCTAGGGGACGCACCAGTACATGTTGGCCTTTTTAAAGGCTGGTGCAAGCAAATAAATCTGGCCAGCTCTCTGTCTGGTTCAAGAATGTGTCATTTAGTGGCTCCCTCATCCTGAACAGAACCGCTACAATATGGTCATGCTACCCATCCTAGTACACTGCTGGATTTTAGCAGAAATCTAGTAAAACTGCAACTGCAACGAAATATACTTTGAAGCCAGACACCTGCTGGCTGCCATGAGTTCAAAGGTAGGTTTTAACACTGAACATGCCTTACAACCACAATTTGCTTAACAAAAAAAACATCAATTTGACTAAAATGAAGCCGGACTAACGGCAAACTGTTGTTTGTGCTTAACCTATAGGGGTGGGAGATTGTCAAAACAGATCTAAACTTGCATGATTATGAAGTAGTATATGCACTGGTATTCACATTCCTCAGAACGGGTGGGAGATATGGATAAAATATTGTATATTTATACTTTGCATATTGGGAAAATTTTTCAATGTCACATGTATCTTTTCACCATCTGTTAAGACAAAAACAAGTCGCACATATTTTTATAGGAAAAAGAATACAAATTATTATTATTCAGTGTTTCTCAGACTGCGGTACAATAACTTAAGCAAGGCTAATGATGCTCTCTGAAATAAAACATGAAGTTTAACAATGCTGACTAGATCAATCAAAATCTGCTCAGAAAATCATATTGTGGCCACAATTTATGATAATGAAAAATATTGTCATATTGTCCAGCTCTAGATCTCAGAGACTAACTGCTCTAAACAAAAGTTGTAATGAGATTTTAAAGATGCCATGACCTGTTTATCAGTTCAGAAATCCCAGGACTTATGTTATGTGGTGTCCAGATTTTCCCAAACCAATTTAATGTAGACAAACTTTTAAGAATAGCCATAACTTCTTGTATTATTTATTCACTTTCTTTTTTTATTGTAACTTTATGCTTCTCTCTACTTACATTCTGTAATTTTTAATGCTTTTTTAGAAAGTGACCTGAATGATATCTGTGTATGATAATGTGCTATATAAATAAATTTGCCTTGCATTAATTTTTATTCTTCTGACCAGTTTCACACTTTGCCTTAGTCCGATTATATAAACTTTGGCCCAGAGAAAACAGTGTTTTTGGATCATTTTCACATATGGCATCTTTTTTGCAAGATATAATTTTAAACTGCATTGTTCACAGACAATGATTTCTGGAAGTTTTTCAGTGATCCTGAGCCCATGCAGTGATTTCCATGACAGAATAATAGCAGTGCTGCCTGAGGCATCCAATATTGATGTTCAACTTTGCCACTTGTGCACTGAGAATTCTACAGATTCTCTCAAACTTTATGACATTATGAACTGAAGATAATTCTTATTATTTAAAGTCTTTGTAATTTTATGTTTAGGAACATTATTCTGAAATTTTTTGTATACATAGTTTTTGCAGAAAAGAAAGCATCTTTAATTCTATGAGATACTGCCTGAGATGTTCTTTTAATACCCAAATTTATATTAATAAGGCCAGTTAACCTAATTAGTTGCAAAATGTCTTTCCAATGGTTTCTTTTTAGCACCACTAAATTTTCCAGCTCTTAATTTTACTTTGTTGCCCCATCACAACTTTGAAACATGTAATATGTTTTCTATGTTCTATTATGAAACAAATATAGGTTTATGAGAACTACAAATAATTGCATTCGGTTTTAATAACATTTTACACCATGTCCCAACTTTTTGGAATTGGGATTGTACAAAATTGAATCAAAATGATAATTCTTGTTATTTTAATTAAGAATAACCCATCTTGTAAAGAAATGTAGATTATACAGACCAGATTGTTAGAATTGCATAGACTGTTGTTGTCTTCAAATGATGACTAAACTCACACCTCTTAAAAGGCACTTAGGCCAGTAACTACATGTTTTAAACTAACATTTTATTGTATTTTTTTATTCTGTTAAGATGGTGCTGATCAAGGATTAACTTTAGCTCTTAACTTAAGCTTAGTGTGAGTGGCAGGCTTTGTGCATAGACAACAACGCACTATTTATGTTGCTCTGGATTAACAGCATCTACCAAATGCTGCAAATGTTAATGAAAATGAGGAAAAGAATTTGAATGAATGTTATAATAAAAATAATATGCAAATGTCACAGCATTGATTAAAGGTAAACACATTAATGATCATTTATTATGAACCAATAACAGCAATATACACCAAACAGCCATAACATTGACCACTCACAGGTAAAGTGAATTACTTTATTTCAGTACAATAACACCTGTCTGAAGTGTGTGTGTGTGTGGGGGGGGGGTGGTATTAGACAGCAAATGAACAGTCAGTTCTTGAAGTTAATATGCTGGAAGCACAAAAATGGTTCACTGTAAGGATCTGAGCCCCTTTCGACAAGAGCCATATTATTATGGCTAGTCCAAGTATCCAAAATGGCAGGTGTTCCAGATATGTAGTAGTTATAAACTAATACAATTTCTCAAAGGAAGGACAAGTGGTTAATATGCAGCAGGGTCATGGGCATCCATGTGGAGAGTGAAGGCTATCCTGTCTGATCCAATGTTATGCAAAATGTTAATGCTGGTTCTGATAGAAAGGGGTCAAAACACAGCACATATAAATAAGATGGTGTTAATATTATAGCTGATTGTTGTATACTGCAGTAAAAATTTTCATCAATGTGTTCACCTTTAATCATTGCTGTGGAAATACAGGGTATCTTGGATGTTTATTACACCATCATTTGAATGCTTTTCTTTATGACTTAATCACTTGGGCATTTACAGTGGGGCAAAAAAAGTATTTGGAAGCCACCAATTCTGCAAGATGTCCCACTTAAAAAGACGAGAGAGTCTATAATGTTCATCATAGGTTCAATTCAACTGTGAGAGACAGAATGTAAAAAATCCAGGTAATAACATTTATTTTATTATAAGAATTTATTTGTATAATTGTGCAGAAAATAAGTATTTGGTCAAAAATAAAAGTTCACCTCAATACTTTGTAATGTAACCTTGGTTGGTCAAACGTTTCCTGTAGGTCTTCACCAGGTTTGCACACACTGTAGCTGCTATTTTGGTCCATTCTTCCATGCAGATCTTCTCAGGAGATGTGATGTTTTGTGGCTGTCGATGGGCAACATGGACTTTCAACTCCCTCCACAGATTGTCTATTGGATTGAGGTCCGGAGACTGGCTAGACCACTACAGAACTTGGAAATGCTTTTTATGTAGCCACTCCTTCAGTGCCCTAGCGGTGTGTTTGGGATCATCGTCAGCCAGGTTTCATCTCCAATGCTCTCACTGATGAAAGGAGGTTTTTGCCCAAAATCTCACGATACATGGCCCCATTCAGCCTTTCCTTAATAAGGATCACCGTCCTGTACCATGTACAGAAAAGCAGCTCCAAAACAATGTTTCCACCCCCATTCTTCACAGTAGGTGTGGTCTTCTTAGGATGCAAATCAGCTTTCTTCCCCTTCCAACACCGTGAGTGGTATTTATACCAAAAAGTTCCATTTTGGCCTCATCTGACCACATGACATTCTCCCAATCTTACTCTGGCTTATCCTTGGACAGCTCTCTGGTCTTGGCCATGGTGGAGGTTGGAGTCTGACTGTTTGAAGGTGTGCACAAGTGTCTTTTACACCGATAACGAATTTAAACATGTGCCAATAATACAGGTAATGAGTGGAGGATAGAAGAGCTTCTTATAGAAGAAGTTACAGGTCTGTGAGGGCCAGAAATCTTGCTTGTTTGTAGGAGCTAAATACTTACTTTCTGCATCATTATACAAATAAATTATGTAAAAATCATACAATGTGATTTCCTGTATTTATTTTTACATTCTGCCTCTCACAGTTGAAGTGAACCTATGATGAACATTACAGACTCATCTTTTTAAGTGGAGCAACTTGCAGAATCTGTGACTGCCAAATACTTTTTGCACCACTATAAGTGGGAATTCCACTGTTTTATCCAGGACCATCTTTTTCAGTTTCCCTGGTTTAACTATATATAATGATGTGTTTAAGGAACAAATAATCCACTGACATTTCCTCAAAATTCCACATAAAAGTGAAAGCACTTTCAGTGTTTAATTTCAGAAAATGATGGTCATATAACAGAAAATAAGTGTGAATAATGCATATTAATCATGACTAAATTCTAATTTAACACAATAATGTGTGAACTTTTTTTGAAAGACTTCAGGCATTCAGTTTTATCCATTCAGATTATTGCAAAAATGAAGTTGTTTTTTTATATATTTCCCCTTTTAAATTAAATTGGGTTTAGGTGATCACCTAATCAGGACCTCATTCATTTAAATGAGGGTTGCTTGTGTTGGAATTCCACCACAGACATTGCAAAGAAATTACTGCCAGAGGTGCTGATATAAGGGAAAAAATCAGAAGTGATCTCTCAGAGCTGTAGATCAGGTAATCTGTTTCTTTATGGCTTTGGAGATCTGGTTCCAGTCGCTATTGGTGTGAATGCTAAACTTCTTTAAAACAGAGCATTTAGCCTTAAACCAATATAAACAAGTTTGTTTTCGCGTTGACCATGTAGTTTGAACTTAATTTAAACCCATTTTAGATATATTATATAGAAAATACGTAAAGAATTGATTTTATTGTATTTTTATTGGCATCTTTACAGTGATGTCCACCAGCCTCTCCAAACAAGTACGTGGAGAGGGGAGTCCGCCGCAGTTCTTTGGGGACTGCGGGACAGCTTCATTTCTCTGTGAATGTGACTAAAATAAAACATTGTTTTCACGTTTTCTTACATTATAGTAGCTCGGGTATTAATTCTTCTGTAACGTTTAAAAGCTGAAGATGTTATACAGCGGCTCTCTTGCCACTATTTTTTCGCACGGTAAAGCTTTCCATAGCGACCGAGGTGTGGGACAAAAATGTCCAGTTTTTTCACTTCCCTATGAATGTTTTGCCCACGTTGTCTCTGATATTAGAATGATATAAACAGTTTTATTTAGCTACAAGCTAGTTAGCAAGGCAACGCTAGCCTTATACCATACAGGCTAATTAACCAACCTAGCCGGTTTCTAAGGACTCTTCGTTCCTAGTCGTTAATCGATTTTAAAGCAATAAAACGACTTTTATTCGTTCGCGTGACTAGTTCCTTCGGACACAGACCCGTTAGTAAGCAGTTGGTGTATCGCTGCCCTTAGACAGCTATACGTTTTTGGTCCCACTGAGCTAACTAACGTTAGCATCTTTGTTGTTAGCTAGCTGGCTAAAGTTGGCTATCAGCGGCACAGTAGTTTCGGAGTAGGGTCTACGACTCAGGTCCTCTGAGTTTGGTTTAAACACCAGAGCCTGGATACCGCCCGAGAATAAACAGAAGAAAGATAAATAATAATAATAATAATAATAATAATAACAAAAAAAATAATAATAAAAGCTCCTTCGGCAAATGGCAACTGACTGAAAATAACTTCCAAACAGGAAAATTAGACCGATATGACTGATATACACCAACAGAAACCCAAGTGATGATAACAGTGCAACATTTTAGGTGGTGTACAGTACAAATGGTCGTGGGATGGAAAAAAGAGAACCATTAAAGATAAGTCCCATATCGAAAGTAAACAGAGAGAACGTATACATCACAGTCATACCTGTCCTGGGATCCGGATATGGGCCGCCACGACACTCCAGCTGCAGTGTCCCACCGTCCTGAGCCAGACCTCAACTCACTGCGGCGTCAACTTCGCCCAAAGGAACAATAGCTCCCAAAAGCAGTGTCTAAATTTCACACACAGTCACTAAGCCCGTATTTCTTGACCGATGTCGTCACCCAGATCCCCTCGCAGACTTTTCTGCTCAGCAGCAGTTAGGAGCTCATCCTCGTCTGGGATGAATACCGAGCAGAGAGGAATGAACCATCCCGGAAAAACCACTGCAACGGTGTGAGATCCGTGTACAGTGGAGGTGGGGCTGGGGATCACTGAAATCAAAGGACTAATAATATTATTTTATACTATCTATCATTGTTCACTGGACATTTTTAAATAAACTTGAATTCTGTATATAAGATTGGGTACTGGGTTGCCACATTTTCAGTGGCCAAATGAGTTATTGGAATGAGAAGAAAATGGTTCAGGTGCAGTGTTTATTCTAACCCCTTTGCACCCACCATTTCAGAAATTTGGAGGTTTACTCATCCAGTGCAAACACGACCCCCACCCCCACTCCAGTTGGGCCATTGTCTTATTAAAGCCATCAATGTGTATGCAGGCATTTGTGTTGCATTTGCAATACAGGGAGCCAGTGACAGAGGCCCCATGTGGCTAACTATAGTGGTCGGTAATTCCAATACCACAGGGCCCAATAAATCCAGTACCATGTCAATACCGACACTATACAATATAATTATATTTGTCAGTCTTTCCAACTAGTATTAAATAAACAGTTCAGTGTAGTGAAAAACCTGAACTGCCATTATGTCTGTCTGTTTGAGAAGCTCCTACACACATTTGCTGTTTATTCATACTTTCTCATAATTAAATATTCTTTATTTTAATAAAGTATTGAACTTCAATTTATTGACTAAAACCTTTAGTATCACCTTTACATATTATGTGACTAAGAAAAAAAAAACCCTCAAGGTTGGGAGTATTGATGTTCCACCAACCTCTAGAATTAATTTTACAGAAAAAATAAAGTATTGTAGATAGATTTATCAGTCCCCTTTGTAAAAATTAATTTATATGAGTGAAAGACAGAAAATTGAAAAAGATAAAGCTCAGTGTTTGCCCCTATACTACCAGTATTGTACCTGTACCATGCAAACATTATAGGGTAGAAATATGTACATACTATACAAACTATAGTGTTTTATATTCCACATTTACTCCTTCCATTTTCTGTCACAAAATGACATTTATATAACATGTTTTGATCACTGTCACAGAGTAGCTTCAGGTCCAGGTCAAAGCCTCTAATGTCAAAGGCAAAGAAAAGCTTCCTGAGCTGGAGGAAGAAAACCTGGGAAGAACCATGAGCCAAAAGTGGAACCCATTCTCCTCTGGTTGACTTTAAAAAAGAAACAATAAACAAAAAGAAACGGGGCAAGACATAAAAAATGGTGTATATGTATATATATGTATATATATAAGTAAAAGTTCCCTTTGCTAATACTAATAATGTATGAGAAGAAACACCATTTTCATTAGTTTAATACTTATTACCCCCCAAATAACAAAAATCGACAATGTCAGTAGCGGGTGTTTGCCGCAATGACAGCTTGACAGCGACTGGAAACCCTAGTTCCCCTTGCATCTCGTAAACGGGGCTGCAGCTGTGTGGCAGTTGCATAATGATGTCTGAGTGCAAAGGTCCTTAGGTACTGGTCATTGTCGCGGTCTGTCACTCATGGGGATCCACTCCTGTTTCTGTCATGAATTCTGTCAGTAGTTCTGCGTCTTGATACAAGTCTGCTGATGACACTTTGAGACACACCAATTTCACGAGCAACATCTGACTGCCTGCCACCGACCCGAAGGCGCGTCATGGCCAGGTGACGCTGCTCGTCCGTTAAGTGATGTGTGTTCATGGCTGTTTGAATGATGAACTTGGAATGACTTACTGACAATAGCGGCTTTTTATTCCCACAGAATGTTAAAATTGATGCCACATTGAGAAAAGTTGTCTTTTGGTATTGGTCCCAATATACGGCAGCTGTACACAATGAGACCATTACAGAGAAAACACAAAATGAGGTGTGTCTATCACCCCAATATAATTGCCTCCCGATCCCAAAAATGAAACTAAAAGTGAAACTAACACCATATGTATGACATTTTCCAAGTCTTTCACAATATCCCTAACTTATTGTTAACTCACAACCACAAAAAATAAATCCCCACAGTCTGTTCCATTAATTATAATTTATAGACCTCCAGGGCCATACTCAGAATTTCTAAATGAATTTGCTGATTTTATCTCTAATTTATTTATTTCAACAGACAAAGCTTTAATTGTAGGAGACTTTAATATTCACTTTGATAACATTGACGACTCTCTCAGAGCA
>JBBIGC010079120.1:0-10468 GCA_037576955.1 Lepidarchus adonis
GACAGACAGACAGATAGATAGATAGATAGATAGATAGATAGATAGATAGATAGATAGATAGATAGATAGATAGATCGGTCTGTGTGTAACGTGTGTATTTTCGATTCAGAACAATATGAATCTGCTACATTTCCATCAGCTCACACATAAGGACTGATTATAATCGAAGTGTTTTATTATTGAAGGACACATACGGTGATATAGTCATAAGAAAAGCTGCTTCTCAGTAATAAAAAACCCACTGCCCACAGTATAATGAAGTAAAATTAATTGTGTAATAAACGCACATCGATTTTCAAGTCAGATCAATCATGCATTATTTTGGTCGATACATCGATTAATTGTTACGCCCCTAGAAATTTCCCACTATTACATTTCCATCAACTCTCACATGCAGACAGATTATAATCTGAACATTTTATTATTAAAGGTCAAACTGATCAATTTAGTCATAAACCAACGCAACTTCTCAAGAAATATCTTACCCACAGTAAAGTGAAGTTAAATTAATTGTAGAATGAATTAGGGCTGTAACAATTAATCGATCTGTTTCAAAGCATCAACCAAAAAAATGCAAAATCCGATGCATTGATCTGACACATAAAAATTCATGTGTTCATTCCAGGGGTGTAAATCATGTGTCCTTTCGATTCGATAAGATCATTTTTGATACCTTAACATTTGCAGAGATGCGATTTTGTTCGACAATATGATTTCAAAAAAAATTTTTTCACACAATCTGATCAATTTCCATCAACTCAAGCAGATTATAATCTGAATACTTTATTAATAATTGTCAAACACAGCAATATAATCATGAACAAAAGTATCTTCTCAGTGAAAACAGTGAAATAAGTAAAATTAATTGATTTTCATGTGTCAGATCAATACGTCGGATCATGCACTATTTTGGCCGATGAATTGATTAATTGTTACACCTTTAAAAATTATTATTATTATAAAAAAGATTATTATCAGAACATTTTATTATTAAAAGTCAAACAATTCGATATAGCCATAAACAAAAGCAACTTCTCAATAAAAAATTCCCCACAGTAAAATGACGTTAAATAAATTGTAGGGGCTAATAATTAATCGATTAAGCATCGAGCAGAATCTGATATATTGATCAGACACAGGAAAATGGATATGTGTTCATTCCAAAGTTATTTTTAAGTTATTTTATTGTGGGTAATGTTTTTTTATTGAGAAGTTGATTATTTTGATGTGTTTCACCTTTATTAATAAAACGTTCAGGTTATAATCTGTTTTTGTGTGAAATTTCATCATAATTTATATTAGTTTTGAACAGAATCGCCATAAAGTATTGAAAATGATGTAGAACGGAATCGTGAGGATTTACACCTTTAGAATGAACATCGATTTCATGTGTCAGATCAATGCATCTGATCATGCACAATGCATCAGTACAAATCAATTAATCACTACACCCTTAGTGTTTAATATTCATATTCATATTACCCTGAACATCAGACAATCATGGAGTGATCAGTTTAGAGGCAGAAGGTCACCTGAACAAAGAAGAACACACTGTTTATTTAAGAAGTGCTTTAAAACGTGAATATGGTTAAAAAATTACACGACATATCAAAAGAACCTAGATTCTCTAATCAGCATATTTTATAAATAAGATTCATGAGTTTGAGGAACCTTTTAAAGGTCTAAAAAACTTTTTTTTTTTTTTTTTTTTTTTTTTTACCAATTTAAGGGTTCTCTTCCAGAAGGGATAACGCATTGAGAAATGGGAAAATAAATCGGATCTGCATCGTTTGTTGTAGATGTTCTGCAGAGAAGGTAGCGTGGAACCACTGATGCGTATGTACAACCTTTCCCAGAGTTTTACGGTTCTAGGATGTTGGTACAGACGTCAACAATCCCAGTTCACTGCCAGGTGTAGTGAGAGTGGCTGAGGAGAGGAGCTACCAAACGCTGCTGGACACCGGCACCTCCAGGACCAACTTTGGACAATGTGCTACAGGAACAGGACTAGGAAATTCACTGCACTACTTCCTGTTCTTCAGCGGCGGCGTTATTATGGCTGACAGAGGGTTTAATAACAGCTGGGGATTGAATCAGAGCCAAAATAACAGCTGTGCTAGTAGATGCCAGATCTGTATTTAACATGTTTTTCATGTCTGTGATTCCGAGAGGACAGCAGGGGGCGACAAAGTTTATGAACTAAGAGTAGGGACAAAAAAGGTACTACATTTCCCAGAAGCACCTGCGAGAGGAAGTAACAATTCAGCCTTCACTTTCAGATTTCCCACACCCAGTTTTTAAAACCGACACTCATTCTACAGATGAAACAGGAAAACCACCAGAACGGAGGAATGCAAGTCTCTTTTACACTTGTAAGTAACGCACGTGCGTATTGTGTGTTACGTACATTATTTACAATAATAAGACACAAATGACCGCATTAACTAATTTCGGTGTTAACGAACTTGGCCAAGAAATATGGTTATAATATAATATTTCTACCTCTAGCATCGATCGATTCTGAATCAAGACCAGAATAGTGATGGGAAGGAACTCATATGGGGATCTCAAGATCTCAAGCAGCATTTAAAGTAACAGTTGATGAGGATGGTCCTCGTGTTACGTCACAATCGATATACAGGTATCTAAAAATATTAGAATATCGTGAAAGTTTAATATTTCTTAACATTCCTTTCAGAAAGTGAAATCCATATAATATATATAATCTCATTACACATAGAAATACATCAAGCCTTTATTTCTTGCAATTTAGATGATTCCGAGATTATGGTGATTATGGCTTATAGATAATAAAACCTGAAATTCAGAATTAGCATATTGTGAAAAAGTTCAAACTTGGAAAGCCATGGTGTCACACCCTAATCAGCTAATTAACTCAAAACACCTGCAAATGTTTCCTAAACCTTTAAATGGTCTCAGTCTGGGTCAGGCGGCTACACAATCATGGGGGAAGATGCTGATGTCATTGACATCCTCCACAAGGAGGGTAAGCCACAAAAGGCCTTCGCTAAATAAGCTGGTTGTATTTATATAATACATGGATTTCACTTTGTAAAAGGAATGTCAAAAAATATTGAAACATTTTTTTCCATGATATTAAATTGTTTTTAGATGTACCTGTACACCGATTCGTGGTTACAGGGCTGTCTGTCTTTTATAAAATGTAATTTATTTTTCTTACGGCATTTGCGACATAAAAACACAGGGTTGGTGAGCGGAGCAGACAAATACACTCAGCGTCACACATCAATATATTTTTTGTGTTGCTTTTTTAGAAACTTCATTATGGCTCCCAAGCATAAGGCAGTAAAGGTCAGGAACTGTTTCGCTTAATTACTGCTGTGTATGTGATCCATGTGTTTATTTTACCTGAGCTCTCACCTAACGAACTACCACTCCAAAAAAGCAACTTTCTTTCCACCTCTTGTCCGCCGTATTACCCACCTGTTTTCCCGCACCAGACACTACATAGACCACAATGCATTGCTCCCCATAAAACATGCCACATTGTACAAAAATGCCTACAGAAAGGCTCGTGTTAGCTTTAAGATCATAGTTTAGACAAAGACATGACGAGACTGAGGTGTTCGAGGAGGTAGCAGTGACTAGGAGTGTAACGATTAATCAATCTGTATCAATGCATCAATCAAAATAGTCAAGATAAATATATAATATAAATATATTTATTTTATTAATATCTGTTTTTTAGATAAAAATCTGTTTTCATGTGTAAGATCACATAGAAATGTAGCAGAATGTGTGAAATTTCATAATATTTCATACTGACCGCAGACAGTGTGGAACTGAATTTAAAAGTATCGGATTATTGGCTAAAATAATCAATGTAGGATTTAATTGTGAGGACAGTTGTGATCGTATTGTACATATTTTACACTTATTTACACTTTACAGTTTATTTTTAAACTGATAGCGATTACTCAGATAAGACATAAACCAAGAGAGGGCTGTTCTCTTTATTCTAACAATCTATATGTGCTGTGATGTCATAAAGGAAGTGATTTGTCATTTGCAGACATGTTCAAAGACCTTCTGCTCTGTCATATCACCCACAATACATGAGAGCGGCGATGAAGAGGTGTTCGACCATGGCAGGTCAGTCTTGGTTGGAGTCTTCCCTTCAGCGCTCGTCTAAACTTGGGCTTGAAGTGCTGGAAAGAGCGAAAAGGAGATCTGTAGACTGGTCAACTGCAAGATGGTCAAGCCAGAAACACTGTGAGGTACAGTCTGCTGAAGTTTTGACCTGGGATTCTGTTTAGTAAAAGCGTACGTTCAGATGTTTACTGTAAATCTGTTTATGTAAAGGTCCATGAAGAGCCTCTCGTCAATGAGAGCTTGGACGGTGCTTTCGCCAAAATTGTGGAACACATGTCAGAAACTACCCATCAGTGTAAGGTATGTTAACTCATGTTCAGATAATGACTAATTGACTTTTGCGAACTATACTCACCCTGTGTTTCATCTGTAGAGGTTTTACAAGTCGGCAGCAAAGTCAAGTGAGCGTGAGAAGAAACACGTGTGTCGCTTTCACACTCAGCTACCGCCGATTTCAACCACGTCTTCCAAAAAAGAACCGACCGTAAGCATTTCCACCAGAAACCAGCTTACATTACCATTTAGGATGAATAATAATATAATTTTTAAATCAAAGCAGTGGTTCTTAACCTTGTTGGAGGAACCGAACCCCACCAGTTTCATATGCGCATTCACCGAACCCCTATTTAGTGAAAAATAAAATATTTTTTTCTAATTTAAGACATACTTTCTTCTTTTGCCCGACATAGTTATTATGGATTAAAATATTAACAAAAAAATCACACAAAGTACTACCACGACAGTCACACGTTGACTACTGAGCGCTTAATTCCCCGCGGCACTGATTGGCCAAACAGTGTAGCATGATCATCTGCAGCCAGTGACGGCCAATGAATTGTCTTCATGAGTTTACACGATAAGTTGGGTGTGTCCGGACCTCTGTGGCGGAGGCTCTGAGACCGACTCGCCGAACCTCGATCGAACCCAGGTTAAGAACCACTGATCTAGAGGAATGTCATTAAAAGCAATTTCTCATTTTTAAAGGGGTTGTCAGAGCCAGAGGACTTTTTGATTGAAGTTTCTCCAGGCACTTACACCATCACAGCAGCAATACCAGATTCTGGTCCTCAGACTAGAGTTGTGCGCATTAACGCAGGGGAGAGTAAGAGACTCACGTTTAATCTATGACCTCTCAGCCATGATCTGCGTTCGGCATCGTTTTGCATTTTTTCTTCTTTTTTTTCTGCACTAAAATTGTATTGAAAGTGACTGTAGTCGTGTGTAAGCTCTTTGATCCACAATGTGCCTTAACATAATGTTTACATGTATGTGTATGACTCAGGGTTTTATTTTAATCAGTGTTGAATTTTTAAAAGGTATATCAGTAGACACAATGTTTATTTTGCTTATGATTTTTAATTTGTAATGAAATAAACACATTTTTATATTGCAATAGATTTTACTGGAGTTTATTTTACAGATAATGTTACATGAACAATATTTGAAGAATTTAGGCCTATAATGGTTTAGCCAGTGGAGATCCAGATTTCAAGGGTAGAGGAGGTTGAGTCCAGTCAAATATCTCTTTCACTGTTGCACCTTTTCTTGCTGAATCAGGCACTAGTTTAAATAGAGAGCTGTGATTGGTGGCTGTAGAATCGGGTGAGGAATTCTCAGGAAGTCTGGGTTTTCCAGGCAAGGTGTAGCTTATATTTGACGATTTGGCCACTCCCCCTAAGAAATGATGGGTGGAGTTTAGTCATACATCATTTGTATCCACTGTGGTCAACATTGATGTGTATAGTACTGTGCAAAAGTCCTAGGCAGCTGAGAAAAGTGGATGTATGAGTAGTTTAGAGGCAGTAAGTGTCTATTTTAAGATTACTAATACAAATAAAATTAATAAAGTGAACATGTTTGTCAATGTGTTGGGTTTTCCAGAGTTCTCCTCATGGAAGCTTGGAATTTTCTGTAGGAACCATCAGATCCCTGGTTTGGCCTCAATCAGTGGTTAAATCAATTGAGAGAGTTTCACCTCCATGTAACAGCTGGAGGAATTGAGGAGGAATCACTTGCACTGTTCTAACACGCATCTACTACTTTTTACACATTTTTTTTTTTACTATTTTTTGCATTTATTGTAATGAGAACATATGTTTTGCAAGACAAAATGGGAACAAACAATTTGCACAAGACTTTTGCACAGTACTGGGGTTGTTCATTAACTTACACCCCCATTGTGGAGTACCTGGTGACTTGTGGTGCGGCTCTGGAGATCCTCTTCTCCAATACTTCCATGCAGGTTTACTTCGTGGCTGAACATGAGCCTTTTTCAGGCAGGAAATGTCCGTGTTCACGGAGCAGTTTACCAGCTCTGACCTTGTGGCATTTGACTTTTCGTTTTCTCCTTCATCCTCACTTGAGCTGGAAGATGGAGGTGGAGGTGAAGGTGTTTTGGTCACGTGAATGCTCTGTAGCTCCTTCAGTTGGTCAGCTTTCACCTCCTGGTTGTTCATGACATAGGATGTGGTCAATAGGGGGTAATGTTGTACTGGACAAAGACACTGATGTGTGCAGCAGACTGGTGTCCAGCTCATGTGATTACAGTGAGTGTGGCTTAAGCAACAAGGCCTGAACGCGTGTGGCTGCAGTTCCCTGATGATCTGCTCATGGTGAGAAGCTGGAATCCACACAGCTAGGTTCTTGGGGACGTGCAATCTGATTCCATTCCAAAAAAAAACCATGAGCCCATCTCCTTCTCCACCTGAAACAGTATAATGGACGTCAGGTCAGTGGTGTTCAGTTCTGGTCCTACAGTCCAATACACTATAATGACGTCCTCACTCACTAGTAAAGTCTGATCAGGAATGTCAGAATCAGACAATTCCTTCATCACATTGGTTTCAGTGGTAGAATACTCACTTTGCCGTGTCTTACCCTTGAGCGGATCTCGGAGCTCCATGCCCGAAATGATCCTGCCAGGCCCGTACCTGCTCACGTGCGGATCAAAGGGAGCAAACACTGCGTCTCCAGGAGCTAAGCTGTGCCCGTATGCCTTGGATATATTCACCATGTCGGGCTGGGATGTTGGCTGAGGGGTTGCCATTAGTGAAGCGCGGTCCTCTGTGACTCCTAGCTTCTCAAATAGCACCATAAAGAGTCCTCCTCTGTCCTGCAGTAAACACAATAGAATCAGAATCAGAAAAACTTTATTGTCCCTGAGGGAAATTGCTTATGTAGCGACTGCGAACATAGAGACAATGACATAAAATAACATGCATCCTATACTAATAAAAATACAAAGGTAATAAATATAAAAGGTAATAAAAATACAAGGTAAAGAGAAAACACAGTACTAAAAATACAAGGTAGAAAATAAAAAGGTCCTATAAATACAAAGGTAACCAAAACTACAAAGGTAAAAATCAGAATTTTTATGAAAAAGCAGTAAAAAATATGATGCATTATGGTACAATTAAATTAAAATAAATTATGGTAACAGCAGTGATTGCAGTTACACTGAATATTGCAGCTTGACGTTAGTGAGGATGGTCATGTGCAGCATGTAATATTTGATATAGAAAATTGAAATATTGTAATATTGTAATTCTCTGTGTAATAGAATAGAATTGGCTTTTTATTGTCATTGTACAGGAGTACAACGAAATTGTGGGTGCTCCACCCAAGCAGCGGTGCATCAACAAAAAAAAAGAAAAACAATAAAATACAATTTATAAAAATTTTTTTTTAATAAACAAGAATAATTTAGAAAGGGTGAACATGAAATAAGATAGAATGTGTTGGTGATATATACAATAGAATGTGGAGTGATATATACTGAAAGCGGTGTTTTTTGAGTGATTCAGCCCTTAGTTTATTAATGATGTGTTATGTTGGGTTATTTGAAGTCCTGATGGTCCAGGGGAAGTAGCTGTCTGTCAGTCTGGTGGTGTGAGACCTGATTGACCTGTAGCACCTTCCAGAGGGCAGCAGATCAAACAGGTGAGGTGCAGGGGGTGAGGGGTCTCCTGTGATGGCCTTAGTTCTCTTGAGGCAGTGGGTTCTGGATATGTCATCCAGGGAGGGAAGCTTGTGGTGATCACACATTTCAATTGATCATTTTCCGCTTGGCCCCAGATGTTGTTCATCAGCCAAAACGTCTTTAAATCCTAATTAATATTTTTAAAATTGCTTTTAATTTAGAGCTGCAGCTGACAAGAACCAGTCAGCATGAACGTGTTCCCAAAACGTCAATCAGCCCATTCAAACTGGGCTCAGACTTGTCAATGTGGTTTATGAACAAAATGTTGCTCCTAAGCTAAATGCTGCAGGTACAAGGTCTGGACGGTCTGGACCTAGAGGTTAGGACCATCCACGTGTGATCAGAAGGCTGCAGGTTCAAGCCCCAGCCCTGGTAACACTGAGGTAGCCTCGAGCAAGGTACCGGCTCCCTGGGTGCTGCTGATAGCTGCCCACTGCTCCATGGGTGAATGCAGAGCTCAGATTTTGTTGTGCTCACTTTGTGTGTGATTGAGTGACAAATGGTCCCCTTCACTTTACTTTAGGTCACCTTAGAAGTAGGAGTGCTAATCTAGAATTAGTTTTTGTTTCAAAAACCCTAGTAAAAATGGAGTGTTGCGTGAATAGTTACCTTATAACCCACAGTAAGTCATATCTGTCGAGTCTTATACCACATTGGTGTCTGTGCCAACATTCTGAAGAGCTGGAAGAAATGGCTATAGACTTTTAGCGATGTTAGCATCGGCTAATGTTAGCTCCAGTACTAAACAAAAGGTGCAAAACTTGGAAACCACACGCGTCTTGGCCAGTCAGCTACACCTGGAGTAAGTTGAATTTGTATTTTTCCCCCAAACGATTCCTTTAAATGCACTTAAAAACATTTTGCAGGACTGATTTTATGGTAAAATGTTATTTTCATCCTCTTACCTGTAGTTGGTGTACAATTGTCCCTAGGTAGTAGAGCCCATCTGTCTCTCTCCTAGCTAACACACGGCATCCTGGGAAGAACTCCGCACCTCTCATCATCCTCGCTGAAGTACATGGCAGAACACTAAAGGGATTTCTAATAGAGCACCTGAAAAAAAATAAGACATTTTTGTTTACCAGCCAGTGTTTGCTGTCTATTTTTATCACCAGGAAATTTTAATTTGAATAATAATACTAATAATAAGATAATGGTTTTAAAAGTTACCGTGTAAATATCCTTCACTGAAATAGCGCTTTAAATTTACTTGCAAATCAGTTCCACATAAATAAGTTATATATTTATATCTATATATTTATATTTATATCTATTATATATTATATAATAGTTAATGTACAGTTTTTATTTTTTTCAGCACACTGCCTGAAGGTTTTTTTAAAAAAATTCCAATATAACACCTGCCATGAAATGATTTCTGTATGTATCAAGCAATATTTATCATGTTTATTTACAGTGTGTATTATTTTTTAGTAAATATCTTCAGATTACATTACCTAATATTGTGATAATTTTGTTACAGTTTTATTCATATTTGTATTAATATAGAGCATACCAGTATGGTGATGGACAGACTGCATGAATGGGCCTGTAATGTAAGGCCTGGCAGCAACTGTCATCAGCCCACGGTGAGTGTTGGATCTGGTTTTCTGCGGAGTGCAACAGTTCAACCTGTTTTTTTTTAATGAAAAATGTTAAAAAAGTACACAAATTTTTTAAAAATCTGAATTTAAGGCCTTAAAATGTCTTAAAACATTAAAATTGTATGCACTGGGTGTTAAATCCCAACATGTACATGTTTTAATGTTGCTTTTTTGCTCAGAATTCTCTGATGGGACAGTGTATATGAGTTCTGTGTTTTAGTGTTCCAAGTGTTGGGCCTCATCTCCAACAACGATGAGGTGGCATACATGGCAGAGATAGAGAACCTGGCATCATGGTATTAAGGGCAACTGCCAAGAGCTGTAGGACCAGAGCCATCAGGATCTTCACTGACCCTTCACACCCCAATAGCCGTCACAGGAGGCTGAGGAGGATAATGGCCACGACTGAGACACTCAAGAGGAGTTTCTATCCTCAGGCCATAAGACTCCACTGTTTTGTGGAGGTGAACACTGTTTTGTGGAGGTGAACGCTGCTTTGTGGAGGTGAACGCTGCTTTGTGGAGGTGAACGCTGTTTTGTGGAGGTGAACACTGTTTTGTGGAGGTGAACGCTGCTTAGTGGAGGTGAACGCTGCTTTGTGGAGGTGTACCCTGCTTTGTGGAGGTGAACCCTGCTTTGTGGAGGTGAACCCTGCTTTGTGGAGGTGAACCCTGCTTTGTGGAGGTGAACGCTGCTTTGTGGAGGTGAACGCTGCTTTGTGGAGGTGAACGCTGTTTTGTGGAGGTGA
>JBBIGC010079130.1:0-10468 GCA_037576955.1 Lepidarchus adonis
GCAATGTAAAGCGACCTTGAGTTTGTGAAAGGCGCTATATAAATTCAAATTATTATTATTATTATTATTATTATTATCTTCGGATGATGGATTCTTAGTGTTCTAGATCGTTCCATTGAGGTGCTATGGGGAACTTTTGGGCCTGATACTTTTGTTGTTGTTTTTTTTTCTTGAGAAAAATCTTATCAACATTCAGAAAAGTGGCCTGTGCAAAAGTAATGGCACCTTTTGATATATTTTTTATGAGATATTTTTCCCCCATCATGGCAGATAAAAAAAAAATTGTGCTCCAAGAATGCTACATTTACCTTTTCTCCCTATCGTTATTTTCATTTATTTTCACGACGGTGGTGAGTGATTGTGGGTCAGGGCACCATCATGACTTGCGCTTAAGTGTTTAAGTGTGCCAGCAGGAGACAGAAAAGCAGAACATCGCAATAATAAAACAAAGATTCGCTCCAGTGCAAGGTGCTTCACTCCGCTCCACACATTTCTCTTTATCTCTTCTTCGGTATGCTGCCACATGGCCTGTGAACCAGGTAGATGTTTTGTTTTGGCCCAATGCAAATGAAATCATGTGTCACGCACGTCTCCTGTGATTGTGGTGAAAAAGAAAACACCGTTCTGTTTCTGCTTGCAGCTTTACGTGAAAAGAACCTCTTTCATTTCCGAGTATGTGAGGATTTGTAATGAAAGTTCATTCGCTTAATATATTGGTGGCATATACACTGATCAGCCATAACATTATGACCACTTACAGTTAAGTGAATAACATTGACGGTATTTCATTGCAATGCTGGCAGTGCCCTGCATAATTATTGGCACCCCTGGTTCAGATGTGTTAAAAACCTTAAAATAAATGTATTTTTTTGCAGAAACATACTCTCATACTGAAAATTTGTGACCTTCAACTCAAGTGAATTTTTAACGTAAAAAAAATCCCTGACTAAGAAATAATTATTTTTCATTAAATCACCTGTTCCACAATTATTGGCACCCCTGATGTTAATCATTTGAAATCAATAAAAACTGACTTTACTGAGGGCTGAGGGCAATGTAAAATTGTTGATGTGCTGGAAGCAGCAAAAATGTTGCTTAAGGACCTGAGCCACTTTGACAAGAGTCTTATTGTGATGACTACATGACAGAGTCTAGTCTGAGGTCTTCATCTCCAAAACAGCAGGTCTTGTGGAACGTTCCAGGTATGCTGGAGTTAGTACCTATGGATTGACCATTTGTCCTTCCTTGGAAAATAGGAGTCCAAGGCTCATTGATGTCTGAGAGGGGTAAAGGCTACATCAAGTTAGAGCCGATCCCAGCTGAAAATGGACCAAGGCAGGGTTCACACACATACACAATTTTGAGTAGCCAGTCGTCCAAGCCTTTGGACAGTGGGAGGAAACCCACACAAACACGAGAAGAGCTTGAAAACTCCACAGAATGGCAGCTGTGACCGATCCAGGACTCAAACCCAGGACCTCCTTGCTGTGAGGCAGTTGCAATAATGGCTCCACTGCTGTGATGTTCCAGAATAGGTGCCTTTGATTAGAACCTCCTACAGGTGGATCATCTTATCTAGACTTCACATCTAGGTTGTGTTGTTCTCTTTGCTATTGCTAGTGTTTGGTGCCATGTAAAGAGTTAAATATCTTTCTGAGGCCTTCAGAAAAAAGGTGTTGATGCCCATGAGTCTGGCCTATTCCACTGTAAGGAAAATTGTCTAGATTTCAAAGTCTGACAGTTTGTCCAGGACTGGCCACCCCAGCAATTACAGGGCCAGCAGCTCTTCTGGTATAATGAAAACTACTATTCGCCAAAGGACATATAACAAAAATATGCCCCGGGCAGCTTGCAATCATAGATTCAGCTATGAATCCTGCATCATATCAATAACTGCTTAAAGACATTTGGAGGCCATCTGTTATATGGGATTGAAAATGGCAGTACATGCAAGAACACTCACAGAAACGTCTATCAACAACTATTGTATTAACCCAATGAAACTGCACCCAACTCTTCATTAATAGATTCAGATTACAGTTTGACTTACAATGAGCTATAAAACAAAAATCCGCAAAAAAAAGTGTAAAAATCAACATCTTGTGTTTGTTAGCCCTATAACTTCAGTTCTTAACTATAGAAGTCCAAGCGCGTCTTAGTTGATCAACCATGTCTGAAAAAAGTGAAAAAATGTTGTTAAAGGTTTTTGCTGCTAAACTATTCATTTAATTACCAATCGTGATTATCATTATAGGCCTGAAGACTGTTATCGGTCTAATGGAAATTACAGCTCCTTTCCTGTTGCAATGCAAAGTTATTCAGCTGTAGTGGACACTGGTTTTCCTACTGAACCGTTTTGGTTGGTTACACTCCTTTATTTTGGGCGGGCTGCCTCAGCTTTGAAGTAGACCTGAAATTACTCACTAAACTTGCAGATCTAATCCTGTAATTGCAACTGTCAGCATTCACCCAGATTTTACTTTCATATGTAGATTTGAGAGTGAAATCAAAGTGAAAAAGGCACGTTAGTGGGTGATTTGCCTAACCTGAGCTGATTTCTGGCTCCCTCGCTATTTTTGAACTGTACTTTAAGCAGAAGTACTTAACTTAAGTATTTCTGACAAATGTGCAGTAAGTCTCAGCTTTCATTTCACTAATGTAAACTAAAGGCACTCCTTGCGTGGGCCAGGCCCTTTTCTTGCACTGTATTTGGGCTTGTCTTAGGACGGCACATTTATCTTGTGAAACACTTTTAAACATGGCGCACAGATGGACGTTTTTTATTAAACATGATACTACGTAGGTGGTACAGCCTCAGTCAAAGTCCTTGTTTTGTTGATCTTCTGTTTTTAATGAACTGTGATTTACATCGGTAGTTTATTTATATATGAAGTTTTAAATAATAAATTAAGTAATACTTTAGATTAATAATAATGTATTTATTCAATTCCAGATTTATTGTATTATTTTCATTTTCATATTTATTTTTTTAATATTTAATATTTTCTCACCACACTGCAAAATTAATTTAATGTTTTATTTGAACTCATCAAATGAGTACAAATTGTGTATTTAAATTAAAATTAAAAAGCCTTTGGGAGGTGTATCACAAGCATGATATGTTCATGGCTTTTTTTGCTACTTTGTTTAATTTCTTAGATTATATGAAGTCCCTAACGAACTTATTGTTTTGAAATTGTAGTGAAAATAGTAATGTCCTCACGATTCAAATCTACATCTATTATTTTAGCTGACTATTCAGTCATTTTTGATACCATAAAATTTGCAGCAGCCATGTGATTCGGTTCGATCCTTGGGTTTTTCACATAATCTTCTACATTTCCATCAACTCACACATGCAAACAGTTTGTAATTTGAACATTTTATTATTAAAGGTCAAATTCAGTGATGTAGTCATCAAGAAAAGCCACACTAAAATAAAATAAAATTAGAATAAACACACATTGATTTTCATGTGTCAAATCGAAACATCGGGTCGTGCACAATTTTGGTCGATGCATTGATTCACATTGATTAATTGTTACACCCCTAGTGTTATAAACATCTAGACATCTTCTCAATCAGTGTTTCCACTGGAATCAAGGGTATTAATAGTAAGGTCACCTCACCTTTGCTGCAGTAACAGTAACTACATACTTTTCGGGGAAGGCTATGTGCTAGATGTTGGAACAGTGCTGTGGAGATTTGCACAAGAGCAGTAGTGAGGTCAGGTGTGATGTTGGATTTACTCATCCAGAATGTGTTCAAGCTCCATTACTCCAGAAAACGCAGTTCCACCAAGTTCCAGAGCTGGGATCCTACTAGCATGTCTTGGCTTGACTTGACCTCGCTCCTATGCGACTGCTCTAGAGCACATTCGATTGGTAATGCTTCACAGGAAAGATCATACTAGCAATCTGAACATCTGCTTCAGCACCTGCATTCAACAGTTAGAACGGCTTTCTAGATGTGTTTAGTTATACAACAATCAGCTAATACCATAGCTAGAGTAAATTCCATGATCATCTCATCACAGTGGCCCCTGCCAAGGTGGTCATATTATATTAAGTGAACAGTCAGTTCTTGAAGGTGATGTGTTGGAAGCAGGAAAGTGGATGTGCATAAGAATCTGAGGGACTTAGAAAAGTAACATATTGTCTTGTGGTGGTAGTAGATAGTTCCAATCAAAAGTGACCCAAGAAAGGACAACTGGTGAACCGACAACAGGGTCGTCTGGAAATTGAGGATGACTGACACAATATTAGGTGGTTTTAATGTCCTGGCTCTTTGGTTTATAATGAACATTTTTTATTTTATGTATTTTAAACAATTTAGACTGTAAATACTAGACACAAGTTGAAACTGAAAACACAAAAATCACTGGTGCGTAAGAATTAGGACATTGGCAGTCTGTTGACATTGTCACTGATATAATGGGGCAATGTTTGACCGAGACATAATTGCTATAATAACATGGATGGCTCAGTTTGTCCAGTCATTCGCTGACGCCCTGAACTTGTTTCCGTCCACTAATCTACGGGACAGCGTTTAGTGTTTGCTGCTTTCCAGGGCCATTGGGTCATCTTCTAACTGGGTTTTTGGTTCCAAGTCTAGTTTTACAATGTTCAACACTAAAACACGTGATAATCTATAGCACATTGTTGCATTCACAGAATTCACAAAATTTTTTAAAAATAAAAATCTAATATACATTGCATGACGGGTCAAAGAAAGCAAGAGGCTTTTTTTTAAGTTAAGTGGATTATTTAAGTTTTTTTACTGGAAAATCTCATTGTTGGGACCATTGTGGCACACTGTTGTCAAAGTCAAACAGACATGATTTCAACAGATGTAGCAATGGTTACATTTTTATTTCTGCCTGAAAGCCTTGCAATAGAGAATCAAATGAATTGAAAGAGTATTACATTATTTTTAATATTGTAACGTGGAAGCAAAGAAAAGCACTTCCATTTTGGGCTTTCAAAGAGTGACTAATGACAGCAGATGTTTGAGTACGCTATTTCAAGTCCTAGTGTCTCTTCTGACCCTGACCTTATTTCCTTTCTGTTTAACAGGTGCCTTTTTTGGATTTGACCAATCACAAAGCTGCATGTGTGAGTCTTCTCCCAGCTATGAAACCCTGGCCTGGAGTGGCCTGGGTCCTAATGCTGACTTTCATTGCTGATTGGCTTCAAACTGTCCAGTCAAGAGACTTTACAGAAAAGGACATTATTTTCCTCCATCCTTCAAGTAAGTATCTCTCCCTCCATCTAGCATCTACCTTTCAAAGCACAGATATGCTTCCAGTGAAAACACCGTACTGAAACAGCTGTCAGAAAGATGTTAAATGACATTCCTCTGAATGCAGATGCAGGTAAAATAACAGTGTTGGTGCTGCCTGATCTCAGCACAGCCTTTAAAATGATCAGACACAAAAAAATGCACTCAGAAGTGGTCCTTAAACATTTCATGACATACCTAGAAGGGTTATTTAGTCTCTTTCGGAATGAATCAGTGAGTTATCATATGAGTTTCAAAAGGATTCATCCATCCTCCATCCCAAGAGTACAAACTAGTATTTGGCAATATGATGATATGTATCATTATTGTGATATATTTTTTCCACAATCTGATTTTCTGGGTATTTTGCGATATTGTCAGTATCATGGCATATCATGTATTGGTAAAATCTCAAAAGTATATGATATTTTTGACATATTTCCCACCCCTAGTACAAACTGACTTATCATAAATATGCAGATGACACTGATTTATCTAGCTCTTTCACCAAATTATGACGCGACAGACATTTCTGTTTTGGGAATAAAGAATGAAGGTTGTCTGTCCGGAGTCTGGGGGTATAAAGACCACAACCCAGGCCAAAAGTCTTGGTATAATAATGGATGTATCTCAGTTTTAGTAATCATATTGAATCTATAACTAAATTATTATCATCTCAAGAATGGAGCTATTATTAAGAGATTTTGTGTCAGAGCAGTTGTTCAGAAAGTCCTACTCATTGTTTAGAAGACCCTCAATGGTTTGAAATGTTTGATAAATATCTGAAATGTTTGATGAATATGGGTCTGTAAGGTCACTTAGATCAGCAGAAGGTGGACAACTAGTGGTGGCTAGAGCTATAACTGAACTAAGCATTTAGTTATTGTGCTGCCCACTGCTGGAACCATCGCCCAACTGCGGCTAGTTTTTAAAAGATGCTAAAACTCCCTGGTATATTTTGATCTAATTTATGTTGCATTCTCTTATTTTATTTTTGGAAAATGTGCAGTGCCCTACCTTGCAAGCTACTTGAACACATTTTGTTTAACTTTGCTCACTACTCAAAAAATAGGCACCCAAGCAACATAAACTTTGAGGTATGTTGTGTGCAAACCACACCCAAAACCAAGGCTGAGTTCAAATCAGCTTTGTCATTTTTTCCTTTCAGTGGTGATGATTTGAAATCATTTCTTGCCTGCTTCCTTGTTACACAATCATGTGCACGGTACTGAACCTCCAGTTACTTAGCTGTGTCTGGGCAAAGCTGATATACTGTATTTTATATCTGGGTAATGCCAGTAAACATTACTGTATAAAATGAGGCCACATGTACCTCATTGACCCAACACAGTAACAAACATGATTCACTGTATTCATTTTAATAGTATTGATTCTAATGTTAGTGATCTGAAAGAAAAGAAAAACACTTACTGCCTGTATATACTATTCTTAAATATACACTTCTCAGGGGCCTAAGACTTCTGCACAGTATAGACGAACTTTAAAAAATTATCATACGATTTTTTTCCATTTTACCCTACACTAATGCCAAGTGTTCTAATGCTCTCTGCTGTAGAATCTCAAAATCTGTTACAATTGCTATAAATTCATTTTTATAAGATAATTAACATTTACATGTTTTTTGGCTAGCAGTTATTCATTGATTTCACGTTTTAGGTATGTGACCACAAAAAGAAAGGACTTCTTTAGATAATCATGGAGATCTCTGCCCACCTGCTAAACAGATCGCATTTGTTTCTGTTTTGTGGGTTGGAAGCCATAGAAACAAGTTTATTTCACCTCAGTGGGTAGTCATGGTTGTTAATCTCATTAAGGTGAGGGGCCACCTTCTAGTAGAATCCTGGAGGACAGGGCTGCTTTCCTTACATGCGTTACAGATATGTTGAGTGCCAGCTAAGTCAATTTTATTTCTAAAGCACTTTTTTAACATTTTTACATCTGACATTGATGCAAAGTATAGTAAATTACATAACAAATAACAGTAATAACAGACAAAAGACATTTTAAAAAACAGTTTAATTTCAGTTTAAAGAGGCTTCGGGAGTTCCTTTAGTACAAGTGGGCAGTTAGGTTAGACCGAGCATGGTTCTTTCTGTATTGGTTCTCCTCAATAGGAGATAGACAGACAAAGAGAGACATGCTCAGTGTTGCGAGTGATTAAGAATGATGTATATTGTGGTGTGAGTGCATGCAGGAGCTCTGGCAAGACTCTCTATGACAACATAGCTAAAGGGGAGAGCCAGGAGGTAGCACAGGCATGAACGCTTTTTGGGATATAAGGCAGCCACCACTTGATCTTCAACACTATGAGTGAACACGTAAAATAATACTGATTCCATATCAATGTAACACTCCTGTACATCAAATTTTTCTAAATTTCTCAACTACAAACTCAACGTTTTTTTAACTTAAAGATTCTGCCTCTCTTTTGCATTTTGTAAATATTCAAGCGCAAGTGATAAGGCTAAAGCTATTCATTACTGCATCACACCAACACCCATTTGTCTCAGTGACCTGCCCTGTACTGGATTGTAGAAGCTTAATTTCCTGCCCACTGGATTTCCACGGTGCATGAGGGGTTGATAGTGATTCTGTGATCTTCTGATCCTTGGCCAAGTTCAAGGCCACAGCTGGCACAGCAACTGCGCTAAGACCCCCAGCCACAATCTCTTTGAATAGGAGTAGCTGTCAGGCGCTTTAATGTGAAGAGAAATGTTAAGATCACATGATGGTGGCCACTCTGTGGTTGGTTGGTACAGCATGCAATGCCTGAGGGGTTGACTTAGCCCACCTACTGATGGCTATCTTGAAGCATAGTGGAGCAGGCAGAGCTATTCAGGCATGCTTTTATAATGTCCTTTTCCATTACTGCTGGAAGCACTGTGGGAGTGAAAAAATATATAAAACAAGGCAGTAGTTAGCTGACCAAGCTGTCCATTTCTTTTATTTGGGCTTTGCTATGTTTGCTATGGTAACTTAATTTTAAAAGTTATTTTGGAATATTTTTATGGTGTTCCAATGGGGAAAAAATACAGAAAAAGTTTTTTTGTTTGCCAGTTTTTTGTTTTGTTTTTATTAAAGAGATGTTTTTTTATTCTGTTAGACAAGTTTTCAGACATCTTAATAAATCAATAAAGTTTATGCCATTGACTGTTTTGTCTTACCATGACACACTTCTTGGCACCACTAATTCAGTAATGATTGGGACAGTAATGAACTAAATGGAGTCTTGTTGCTCTTTTGACTCGAACAGAACATTCCAGCATGAGTCAGATCCAATTAGATCACATTCTGTGCTATCCACTGCCCAAACAATGATGTAATTATTATATCCTTTTGGCTCAGATGAAAGAAGCTTGTGTGTGGTTTTGTTGAGCAGTTTGCTTTTGAAATATGAATAGTGAAATATATGTTTTTGTTCCAAAATTCAGCTAATTTGTAGAAAAAGCAGTATATGTATCAGGGGATTGATGTGTCAGTTACATGTATAGAGGGTGTGCACTGATGTCACTTTCCTACCAGAACATGCCCCGTCAATCAGGACGAGTGGCAAGACCTGCTGCACCATGGCTGCCTTAGCACTAAAATCCCTGATTTTCCTTCTTCATTACAAGCCTACGAGCTCAGGTCCATTTGCTTCGCTTTGTTACGCTAACGGTGACTGGAATGTTGGTTTGAACAGCACAGATGGGCTACTTGCTGGAACAATCTCAAATTTTCAGGGGTCCTAGTGTTAAGGAAAAGTGCAAAACTGTGAACACAACAAACAAATCTGCGTAATTAAAAGCAGTTGGACTCTATGATTCTTATAACTTACTAAAGAACCAGTGCTCCATGGACACTGACATGATTTCGACACTGAGGAAATACCTGCAGTGACCCACTGTGATGTCATGTGCGTACCCTCTCTTATTGTTCTGTCTCGTCATATAATCATAGCATGTCAGGACTCATCCAGTCTGATGTAAAATTGCTTTAAAACATATCCATATATTTAGCCTACAGGTTAGTTCCACCCATTAACACTGCAGTCATAAGGAGGGTTGTTTCCTGGAAGGTAGCCTTATAATGGGCACCCAATCTTAGCAAAGATAATTTAACAATAACAGATTGTAATAATGGAAACAAATCTTTTAAAATGAAGTACAACTGTTTTTGATACATAAAAGCACATGAACACTGTATATTCCTTCAGTAAACAATGAAATTTGTGCTTTTTAAGCCAGAGCCTTGGAGAAGTTACAGGTCACATGGATATAATCTCAATTAATTTAAATAACTAGATCTGAAAATGTCTGGAAAGTGGCAGAGCTGTAGATTTTCAATGTAATGTTGGAAAACATAACTATCAAAATCTAATAAAGACAATATTTTTGATTTATAAACGGTGGTCCTCAGTACCTCTTATTATAACAGGGAATCTGTCTTTTTTTTTTTTTTAAGAACAAAGAGCCGGACCCCCCAAGATCAGTTTTAGCAGTGTGTCAGCTTTCCGGGATCGAGCCGGAGATATCCGTGTCAGCTCAGTGCCACCCCCATGGCCTCAGTGGGGATTGTGTGTGTGTGTGTTTGTGTGTGTGCGCCCTTAGCTGCAGGGGATTTGGTTGGAAGAGGAGATCCACATCAGCAGACAAGAGCGAAAGGTCCGAAAGCAGAGAAAGTCACAAAGGGCTTAATGGGGTGAAGTACAGTGGACGATGATTTGTGCCCTCAGCGTTGGCGTAACCTCCGCCCTCCAGCTGATGAGCATGAAGGAAAAACCGGCAGCAGTATGGATGAATGAGCTGATGGATCTCTGACCTCCATAGTCCTTTGTTTTATCACAGCATATGGAAAGCACTGACTTTTTTTTACCACTTGGGATCATTTAGCAGATATGATGCGGCCCTTTCCTACAGCTTTCAGTTTCAAGTGATATCTTCTCTTATAGGAAAGAAAGAAATATCCTTTATTCAAATTCTGTCCCAAGCCCAACCCACAAAGCTGAGGGCGACAGAGACAAGAAAAAAACTCTCTAAGCTGTATGTAGAAACCTTGGGAGGAACCAAGGCTCAAAAGTGGAACCCATCCTCCTCTGGATGACAACGGATTACACATCCTGCAGACGGCCCCAGTCTGACCATTTCGGCTGCTCAGGTCAGGAGAGAGCTGAGGAGGACCAATGCCA
>JBBIGC010079141.1:0-10468 GCA_037576955.1 Lepidarchus adonis
TGTGTGTGTGTGTGTGTGTGTGTGTGTGTGTGTGTGTGTGTGTGTGTGTGTGTGTGTGTGTGTGTGTGTACTTTAGTGAGAAAGTAATGATGACTGTGATTAATGTGGTCTGTCTGGTGGGCCGGAAAATGGGACTGATGGTAGCTGCCATTTAAAAAAGTACAAAAGTCTGAGCATGAAAAATACAAAGAAAGTGGGTGGCATGGAGTATACCTTCTACAGGGAACACAATTATGCCAATTTTCTGCCCAATGTCTACTAATAATCTACTAAACATATAAAAATGACTATATTTGATGTTTTAATTGTGTCTCAACTTGTTAGATCCAGCAAATATTTAATATATATTTAGTACTATGGGAAGAAGATTGATACCTATAGCAAATAAGTTCTTATTTACACTTATGTACAAAATGTTATTAGCTTGGGTTGCCAAAACTTTTGTGCACAACAGTGTGTTCCTTTAAAAATATTCCTGATTGTAGCTACATTAAAGGATGGATACAGTTCTTATCTCCCGTAGTATAATGCAGCAGTTTTCAAAAGTTGTATCTGGTCAATTTTGGGCTTAAACATATCAACATTATTACATATACAACATAACTTGCCAATTTTTAAAAAAATTTCTGCTCAATATTAGGAATCTCTAGTCTCGTCTACTAGCTAGGACTCCCCCTATCACATGACAGCACCAACACTGGGATGGTGAAAACAACCTTCTAGAGCCACTGCAACTCAACGTCATTGGACAGTAAAACTAACTGCCTGTTCTGTTATAAACCGTTCTATTGTTCTATTGTGAATAAAATATGGGTTTATGAGATTTGCATCGCATTCTGTTTTTACATATCTTTTACACAGCATGCAAACTTTTTTGGGATTATAGTTTCATCTAATTCTGGGCTTGTAGGCTCTTAAAGCTTCCTAAATGAATCTTGTCTTGGCTGCATGTTTCTTGAAAAAGCATTGCACTGATGCTGAATGTCTACATTATGCAGAGGTGTTTAAATTTTAAAAAGGTTTTTACACTCACACTTCTCATTTACAAAAATGCCCCGCTAATGAATGGCACTGCCCTAGACTCCTCTTTAGGGCAGCTTTATTTTTAAGAGTGCCATGCTTTATTTTTAAGAATGCCTTTCTGACTTCAGGAAGTAATTTGTATCTTTGGATCCATCCTTAAGAGACACAGAAACAGAAATCATTGCTGATGTCCTTGCCCGAAAAGAAAGCAGGTCGAAATGAGATGGAGGAAAAACAGCCGTCCTTTCACTTTAATCCATTTCAGTATGATGTTTGGCTGTGCTTTCAGGAGGCAATTCTAATTTCAGCTAGATTTTCATTTAAGAGTCTCTTTCAGTGGCAGGTGAACAGTTGAGTGGTCCGACCTTATCATTAGTTAATATTTTATAGACGAAATATATAAATAAGCTAAACTTCAGTTATTTTAAAGACAATACTTTCACACTTGTGTACCGTATTTCTCCAATGATAGGCCACAGCTAATACATTGATTTTGCAAACCTGGTATTGGGTGCAGTTTGCTAAAAATTGGGCAGCCTATCTAAAAACAGGAAAACACATTCACTAAAAGTATAATTCAGTACAAAAAGACGACATCCCCAAATGATTAGTGAATTTAAATGTACAGTTTACTGCAGCAATGAATAGTTAAAAAAAAAACATGTAAAGTAAAGATAGATAATTGACGTGTCTATATAAAACGCGGAACATGTAAAGCACCATTGCTTATGCTACCTTTCCCCTGCTTGCCCCGCGACCGTGGTTGGAGGCTCGCTAGCTCGGCTTCAAGGCTGAGTGGCAGCATCACTCAGGGTAACTACCCAACTTTGAATGCCCCTCTGAACCAGACAGCACAGAGAGTTCTTTTTTTTCTCTCAGCAAAGAGCACATTTCTATTCCCATTTTCCATTTCCAAGCTGCTGGGGCAGCCATAGCCCAATGGTTAGAGAAGTGGGTTTGTGACTGAAGGGTCCCAGGTTTGATTCTTGGGACTGGACAGCATGCTGAAGTGCATTTGAGCAAGGCACCTAACCCCCAACTGCTCACCATGTATGTCGCTCAGGATAAGAGCGTCTGCCAAATGCTGTAAATGCTACAAAGTGCACTGCTAACCCGTGCTCTCTCGCTAACAGGCTACAACTCTCTGCTAAAAACAATGCTCTTTGTTTCCGCACTACCCACCTGTTTTCCACTCCACACACTACACAGTCCATTATGCATTGCTCCCCATGAAACCGTCATATCTCACTTCCCACGGAAAACCGTAAACAAACATGTTGCCACAATTGGCATTGTTTAGCAGTTAGCCTAGCTGTCATGGTAGTCCTCGATGCACCAAAATACACAGACTCTGTGTATTGTAAAATAAAAGCAGTTGTAGAGTTGATCTCGTCTAAATTCAGCATATTGTGACAATTTTGGCTTGAATTGTCTGAGGGACAATGATGAGGGACACACCACAGAGTACTTGCTTGAGTTGGGATGAAGCCCTTCGCTTTATTAAGCTCTGAAAAGAGCTATGTGTGCCACCAACTGGCATAGTCCCAAACATAGTTCCAAAAATACACCAAAAAAACCTCCCAGGGGGCCTATAATGTGTGGTGGCCTATTGTTGAGGAAATACGGTATATAAGGAAAGGGGTCAAATTCCCCACACATGATCACAATATAGAATATTTGGACACATTTATACAACATTACTACATCATAGGCAGACATTTAAATATGTAAATGTAAAAAACTGGTAAGAAGAAAAATTATTTACAGTAAAAATCTGTTTTCTCAATAATGGCAACAACTTGTAAAGCTGAAATAGTGCATTCACAATGTTTTAATTCACAAAATGAGTTTAGAAAGCTTTTAAACATCAAAACTGTATAAAACTGTAGTTTATACTAAAACTATTAAAATTATAATTATTCTCAAATACAGTGATTGCCTATAATAATAACTAACAACCATTAAGATAAAGGGAATAAAGGTAAAATTGGTGATCATTTGTTTTAGTAATAGCACAAAAAACATCAGTTTTTGCACATTAACAACAGAACTGTTATCATTCAGTATATGTACGGTTTATTTATATGCGTTTGGCCTTTTATATAGGTATTTATCATTACATTTTACAGTGTTTTAATGGAATTGTTTATTTCCAAATTAATAACTATGATCACTTATTTCTGTCATTTTACATTTTTTTGTTTCATTAGCAACATGCTAAAACTTATGACTTCCTGTAGTAAAAAAATGCCACCAAAAATCATGGCGAATTTAAAGCATGCTTTGTATTTATAGTGCTGAAAGTTGCATAGTAGAGAGAAGGGGTGATGGAGGCACATCCAAGGTGCAGCACTATCTCAGAATGACAAAGGCTGAAGAATGAAAACGCCGGGCATAGTTCACGGCTGTCTGTCAGAGTCACATCCAGAGATAGCTGCCATGGCTTTAGAGGAGAAGAAGCGAAGCAGCAGTATCAAAAACGTACAGCTTCTCCTGCTTTCCATCCATTTAATGGATTTTTGAATTTTTTTGTAACCTTTTGCAAATGTATTTTCTTTTTGGTTCCTTAAAGAACCTTTAATTGGCTGGTTCTGCAGGGAACCAGTTTTGTAAATGCGACATTTGACTACAGTTGAATAGGCCAACAGATTAATGTTGTGCATAAACATTTGATCTACCCTGAAAGACGACAGATTTCAAGCGTCAAGCTTACTGTTGACTTCTGATCTCAAAAGACAATATGTTTCAGAGAGAAAGCCCATCAGAGAATGGACAAGCATCATTTCTGATATATGACATTTACAGAAATACTAGCTGTGTGGGCAACCTGTTGGAAAACCAATAATACACTGTTCACACCCCACAAACAATGAACACTGTCAGATTTGTGAAGCATCACGACAAGCTTCAGAAGCCCATGAAATGAACTTACTGTTTTTATTGGAGGATTGGATGCAATATCTGAAAGCTGGGAGTCATGAAGGGATTGAAGAATTACAGACAGAAAAGCTAAGAAAGCAAAGGGGAAGGTCAGAGCTGGAGATTTGAAAAACATGATCTTTCTTAGCTGGCTGCCAAACTCCCTCTCGAATTGTGGAATGTATTCCCACTTTTTTCTTATCAGATGTTTTCAAATCAGAATTCAGCCAAGCATGTTACACATACAACAAATTTGTCTTGAAAACATTTTTTAATGTATTATACTGTATTAATCAACAACAGGAAATTAAGCTCTGCACATCTGAGGCAGTGAACACACAAACCTGGAGCAGTGGGCAGTGGAGGATCAGTATGGGTCAGGTGACTTGCTGGCTGGATCTGGGAATTAAACTCATGACCCTTTAGTCACAAATCCACCTCTCTAACCATTAGGCCACAGCTGCCCGTGTGCCAGCAAACAGACAAACAGACCGACCAAAACTGAAGAGATAAGAAACGTTAGTACAGCACACGTGAGTGAAATTCTTGTGTGCAAGCTTCACAGCACAGTGGTTTACAATTTAAGAGTATAAAGAAATAGCGAATAATAAATATATGTACATGAATATGCATGTGTATACATGTGTAAATCTGTATATGTACACAGTTGTGTAAGTGAGTGTATGTGCAAATATAAACACATTCAGACTGTTCGCAATAGAAAGGAAGGCAGTATGAAGTGCAAATATGCAGTATGAAGTGCAAATATGCAGTATGAATTGCAAATATGCAATATGAAGTACAAAATATGCAGTATGAATTGCAAATATGCAGTATGGAGTGCAAATATGCAGTACAAAGTGCAAATATGCAATATGAAGTTCAAAATATGCAGTATGAATTGCAAATATGCAGTATGAAGTGCAAATATGCAGTATGAAGTGCAAATATGCAGTATGAAGTAGAAAATATGCAGTATGAAGTGCAAATATGCAATATGAAGTACAAAATATGCAGTATGAAGTGCACATATGCAGTATGAAGTGCAAATATGCAGTATGAATTGCAAATATGCAATATGAAGTACAAAATATGCAGTATAAATTGCAAATATGCAGTATGGAGTGCAAATATGCAGTATGAAGTAAAAAATATGCAGTATGAAGTGCAAATATGCAATATGAAGTACAAAATATGCAGTATGAAGTAGAAAATATGCAGTATGAAGTGCAAATATGCAGTATGAAGTGCAAATATGCAGTATGAAGTACAAAATATGCAGTATGAATTGCAAATATGCAGATGAATAGAACAACTACAAACCTACCAAAACATTGCCGTCCACCTAAACTGATGGGCCAGGCAAGGAGAGCAATAATCAGAGAAGGTAACTTTGCAGGAGCTGTAGAGATCCAGGACTCAGGTGGGAGATTATTAGTCATGCACTCCTCAAGGATGTACAACATGTAGAAGGTGAGATAAGACCAAATTTGCACTTTTTGGTTCAGAGGAACACAACCCTAAACATACAATCAGAGCTACAATGGAATGGTTTAGATCAGTGGTCGCCTACCACCGGGGTGTGGACCAGTCCCGGGCCGTGGAGCATTTAGTAACGGGCCGTACAAAAAATTTTAACTTTTTTTAAAAATACTTTGCCAGTATTCTGGATGAAAGACATGGCAGAAAACTCTGAGATCACCACAACAGAACTGAAAACTTATTCTGAAAGTAACATTTACGCATTACCATAGCAACCAGAGCACGTGAGGGGCAGAGGAGGACGTTACTCTGATCGTTGCTAGCCCATTTTAGGAAGATGCTGTTAATAAAATTACATAATTACATAGTGGATTCACATTTATTATTATAATTACAAAATACCACAGTTTTTGATTTGGTCGTATCATTTTATTTTGTTGTTTTTATCTGTGACATCTTAAATGCCGGTCTGCAAAAATATTGCCTGACATTAAAATGGTTCATGGGCAAAAAAGCATATTAATGTGTTAAAATTACCCAGTCAAAGTCCAGACCTACAGTCAAAATTAGCAAAAGATTTACAGCTGTAATTGTAGCAGAAGGAAGTTTAACAGTATTGTGTCAGTGGGGCCTATGCGAATGCACATCTTTTCAGATTTTTATTTGTAAACATTTTTAAACATTTTCCTTTCTCTTCACAATGATGCAATACCTGTTGTTGCTCTATCACATCAAATCCCAATAAAATTGTGGTTGTAATGTGACAATGTGGAAGTTTGAGGGTTATGAATACTTTTTCAAGGCACTGTATACTTTAATAAAGCCCAACATCCACTCCTGATGTACAGAAGATATTAGGTCCTTGGGATCAAATGGGTTTAATGGATTTTATGCTCTTGTCTGGTGCAGAAGGTCTGATGAAGATTTACTCATCGTTTGTGAAATAATTACTGATGAGGCACATAAACACGTGTTGACAGCACCATGGAGTGCAATAGACCAAAACTGTAAGAACTAGAAATGTAAATCTAAAATGTGGCCGACTCTTCCAGTTCTTAAAGAAACGATCTCTAGAGATTAATCCTCTAAACGAGCGGCATGTAAAGTCACGCCCTGGGGAAGGCCATGGCTCTCTTATCTCTGACGAATGGTTGGACGTGCTAATTGCTCTCTGAGATCTGACAGGATAAATTCACTAAGAGACGGGGAAACTGTGTCCCTGATGCTTATAGGAAATGAACAGAGGAAATGTCATTCATGTTAAACTTTTTTTTATTGTGATGACCTTAAAAAGACTAATAAGGTAATAAAATCTGTTTAAGGCGCTAATATCACAAAATTGTGGCTGTGATCATTAGAAAGATTTAAAGCAAAATATTTAGACATTTTTTTGCATCTCTTTTCCATTTCAAAAACATGCCTATACAGCAATTACAATATTTTAGGAGCAAAGCAGTGATAAAATGTCACATCCAGAGCCAGGAGGAGACTCAGATCCCTCATGGTAGATATAGAAGATCAAAGGCCTAATTCTTCTGGTCTTACTGCATAATGTATGTTCCTTTCCTTTTAAGTTCAATTTAACTGATTCATTATTTCTCTAAACCTTTTATCCGTTTTAGGTTCCGGGGAAGCTGGAGCCAATCCCAGCTGACTATGGGCCCATGGCAGGGTTCACCCCAGACAGGAGGCCAAACTATCACAGGGCAACAAAGAGACAGACAACTATTTACACACACTCACACCTACGGTCAGTTTAGAATAGCCAGTCAAGTTAGATTTAATGCCAAGTTTAATATCAAACATAATTAATGTCTCCTCAAATTTTTACCCTCAGTCGGCTCATGAAATGACAAATAGTCACTTTCACTTTAAAAACTGTTATTAGGCAAAAAAGTCCCCAGTAGATACTTAAAGTAATATAAAATAATATAGGATGTAACTATGTAAATGACTCAAAATTTATATTGAAAAGGGTTGAGTTCAATTATTCAAGCTACAATTTGAATATAAGAAATACTAATCATTCGGCCCAACTATGCGTTTATCTTTACGGTACTTGACAGACACTCTTATTCAGAGCAATGCCCAAGGTGAGAAGATGGGGGTTATAACATCTTGCTTAAGGATACTTCAGCCCTATTTACTACTCTTTTATTTTAAAAACAATGTTTTTTCATAATACAGACAAATTTACTTTTTTGATGAATTTGGCAAAAAGAGACAATGACGGTTATCGTATTTGCCCATGACAGGCCGCAACATCAGTCTTACTGTGTTGCTAGGGGTCGGTGTTTGTGTCATACATGTTGCCTGATGCTATGTAATGTCCTTGTAGTCTATGTTGTGTGTGTATCTAATATTAATCTTAATATTAATTCAGCTCTTCTGTGCATCTTTCCTGCCACACACCCAGGAACTGTTACAAAAACACAGACCAAAGGAGTTATGAAAAGAGCGAGGAGAACTTACCCAGGTCCAGAGATTGGTGAAAAAAATCGCTACAGCCAGTTCCTGGCATAGAGGCTGCGAGAGTTGCTGGGCCAAGAAGGTGTGTCACAGTGGTGAAGCCATTCCTCGAGAGCAGGAAGATGGGGCAAAGCCTAAAGCAGCGAGGAACCGAACGTCGTAAACATCGTCGTCGCAGAACGAATCGATTTGTGCTGCTTTTCTTTTGCTGATGTCAGACATGCTTTTGTCACCGGTATGTCTCTTGATTTTGCAGACATATGCAAATTCTGCAGCATAGTTGTGGAATTAAATCGGTAAATTCAAATTTATTCAATTTAATTGTTTACGCTATAGGTATAGAGCTGCAAAGACCTTCAGGGGTCAAATTAGCTGCTTCTACTTCAGGTCAGCAAATTCAGTAACTATGTGGCCAGATAACACGGGGCAGTTTACCTTAGAGTTGTAAAACATAAATAAGCATTTTCTGCGACTTTTAGAATTGGGTGGCCTATAATGTGGGGCTTTATCGTTGGGAATATACGGTATTATAGATGTCACCAGCACCTCCCGCGACACGATACCTGTCATGTGGCACAACATTCAATAAAATGTATCCAAGCGAACTCCCAAAGGCACTATTGTTCCTTCCAAGTGAGGAGGCTAATAAGAATGCGATGAGAGATCAGGCCGACTGGCTGCGGTTGTTGGCTGTTCTCCCGAAGTCACCCACTGACGATGACCTCAGTGCGCTGCCCATCTACAGAAATGCCAGCCGGAAATAACAAAGCCATCACTCATTCTGAACGGCACAATTTTACATGATTAACCCATGTTTGGTAGCATGACTCGAGGTGACTGCAAATCGGTGGCTGACTCCAGATAATGTGATCATGTTGTGTTTTTGGTGAATGGTATTTTATTTCCATCTCTGGGCTTCCAATGTCAAGATTCTAATTCCAGTCTAGTGACTTCAAGCATTCATACGGTCAGAGTCGGCCGCTTGGGATGATCTTTATTGGTACACCATGCGAGACTTTGCCCATCCATCCTGATTTCATTTTGCAGGCCATGCCGCGATTGCATTTAGCAGCTTTCACCTTCCACCTAATGGATTAATATAGTGGCCCACAGCCATTACGTTGTGGACGTTCTTGCCATCAATCTCCTTCTTGACTCGGTGTCTATCAGACGTTGCCTGTCTGCAAGCACAGTCTCTCCATCCCACTTTGTAAAATACCCAGTCTGCAGGGGTGGGAAACATTACTTGTTATTGTGATAAATCACATTTTAAATATATTTTGAATATTTAGTGGCCAGTGTTTAAGAACACGTAACAACTGGAATGGCAATAAAGGGTAAAAAAGACTTAGATTTAGACCAATTAGATAAATTTTTACTTCATGACCTTTTGCAAAATCTTACCTTAGGCCTTAAGCCTTTAAGCCTTAGAGCATTAATGAGTCAGTCCAGATTGTAGTGTTGTGTTGACTTCTTGGTTTGGTAACGTAGTTCCTGTTTGCTGAATTGTGTGCAGCGAGTTTCAGGCAGTCTTGGTGTCAAAACGTTATACATTTCTTTTAACTTTTAATCAATAATCTTACACAGCCGTTGTTTTGTTTGTTTTGTTTGCACACCACCCGTCATATTCTCAATTTTCCTGAGAGGATATGCCTTTCCAACCCATATTTACGACAGCAACGAGGCTATGGGATTAAGGACGTTGTTTTAGCATGTCTACCAATTCGTTCATTCAGTGTGTCGAGCGCAGCATGTTTACTTATTCATCTTACATCATTAGTAATACTTTTACATCTGACAGGTGTACTCTAGCTAGCTCCCTGATGAAGAAGATACCAGCGTTAGAAGTGTGCACCCAGATTTTAGAGAGGGATAGTGAGAGCGAGTTAATTACTGTAGTGAGCAGTCTGGATGCCCTAGGTGGATTTAGTTACCCCCAAGCTCCGGTTTTAGAGCCCTCACAGTGGGGCAAATGGGTGACTGCACGCCGGCAGCATAAGGCTAGGAGAGCTTGTAAAACTCGCCCACTAGAGCATCACTCCTCACCAGTTCACATGTCTAACAGGTTTGCTCCCCTTAGTGAAGCACCAGCTGAGAGACCTGAAAGAGCTCTGGTTATTGGAGACTCTATCATGATGCATGTGAAGTTAACCAGGCCTCTACGGGCACCAGCAGCATTAGTCAGGTGTATCCCGGGAGCCAGAATGCCAGACATAGCAGGTAATCTTAGGGTTCTAGGCAAGCATAGGTTCTCCAAGATAGCTTTCCACATAGGAGCTAACAATGTACATCTTCAGAAAAAGTGAGGTTACTAATAGTAACACTATAGAGGTGTGTAAATAAGCGAAGTCGATGTCTGATACCGTAATAGGTTCTGGCCCCACACCAATGCGGCATGGTGACTTGGCCTTCAGTAGGCTGTGGTCGCTGAACTGCTGGAGTTTGAAAAACAATGTGGGCTTTATAGATAATTGGAGGATCTGTCCAGACTGTATTGTTGTGTGTTCACCTGTGGGGGCAGTAGTGAGTCAGTCCAGACTGTAATGTTGTGTGTTGACCTGTGGGGGCAGTAGTG
>JBBIGC010079150.1:0-10468 GCA_037576955.1 Lepidarchus adonis
GTCTCCTGGTTATATACTCTCACACGTGAGTCATTTCCGGTACCTCTAGACGTCACGTGATCTGGTGTGCGTGACAGAAGCATAGGAAATAAATGACTCTAACTCCTTGAGATACAATATGTTTGCAGCTTTATCGTTGCACCATTCTGCCCATTCCGCCACCATTCTATATATATTTTTATTTTTAAAGGTTCTTCACATTCACACAATTCTTTTTAAAAGTATTTGCATCACTCAAAGCCACTGAAGCTCCTTTTTAAGAGCATTATTTAAAAGTGTCCCAGTTTTGTGAATATGGATTAAGTCTGGATTAATCTGCAATGTCTAAGGTGTTACATCAGTATTTCATCCCATTTAATCTTAGCTTAGGTTTAATTTGGGTCTGGGAAATGGGTCCGTAGACTATTGACCAAAGTGTATCTGCAGGTTTATAGGTGAAGAACGTGGAACTGGTGAGAACGAAAGGCCCTGAAAAGACTCACAATGACAAAAAGGTTCAACATGAATTTAGGGCATGAATATTAAATCTCATGTCCTTGCAATTAAATTCTCTATATATGTAAATGTAATGTCATGTAAATTTTCTATACATGAAAATATCCAACAATGTGATTCGGTTTGATTCTGGCGTCTGTGGACAATATGAAATATAATGTAACTTACTAAATCTGCTACATTTCCATCCACTCACACATGCAGACAGATTCTAAGCTAAACATCATATTATTAAAGGTCAAATAATAGTCATCAGTAACATAAAATAAAGTTTTATTAATTGTGGAATAAACAAACATTGATTTTCATGTGTCAGATGGATGTATTGGACCGATGGCAAGTAATTGTTGCACCATAAAATGATTAAAGACATTGAGCCTTCCATATAACCAGGGGTCCAGGAGAGCACAACTGGCCTTACTCTATCGGTGGCCCTCCCTCTCCCCCCATCAGCCGAATTCTTGCTCAGCCTTCTACTCCAAGCCTGTCCAGTCATGTTGCGTTAACAGCAGTTGAGCAGATGTGTGGGAGCTTCATGTGACTTGGTGTAAACATTACATTTTTCACTTGTTGTCCAAGTTTTGGTGGCAATATGTGATAGGAGTGGGTGGGACCTTGCGACAACCATAAGGAACAAGGCGGTAAATGTCGACGTACTGACGTTTTCGGTGAGTCTGAGATTTTATCTGTCTTTTCCAACCACCTGTTTGGCTCAAGCTGGTGAAGGACATCTGGTAGTTGTGTCAGATCGAGATCTGATCACCTTCAAGCCAGAACTGGATCAAAACCACCTCCTCTAAAGAACTTATATGCAGTTGTTGGGTCTGCACTGCCCAAAAAAACTGAATCAAGGGACTGCAGGTGTAAACGCACTGAAAGTGTGAGACAACAAAATCTCATTTTACATTTAAGCCTAAATTTACATTCAAACAAAGACATGTTCACATTACTGTGCATTTCTGAGACCTTGGCATGAACAGATGGGATATTTTAGGTTTTGTCCCATGGAAGTGGATGAGGTCTACTCGACTCTGGAGACTGTGAGTTCAATCTCTGGTCATGCAAAAGCTCAGAGAGATCTTAACAGCCTTAAGTGAAGAGGAATCTGGGTCTCGTATTGTGTTACATGTGTTTTCTCTGATGTGCAATGAGAGTAAAATTATTTTTAAACTAATATCCTTTACAGTTCTACATTTTTTAAAACGTACCATTATCAGGGGTTCCCCAGCGGCCAAACTACCCAGGCACTCAGCTCAGTTTACGTGCTGTGTTCCCAAGCACAGAGCCTGTGATCTGCTGATGCAGCAGAGGCAGTTCAACAGTCTGTAGCCATGAAATCGTGAACTCATTACAATATGAATATTTTTTCAACAATTCACTGTGTGAGTGCTGTTTTCTCATACAGGCAGATCTCTGACCACGAGGAACCTTGGAGAGAAAATCGGAAGTAGCTCCGTGGCTCCAGGGGAAGAAAGCTGTCTATCCACCGACACCCCAGAGTTTAAATCCCAGAGATAAAGCCCAAAAGAAAGGCTCAAAGGACCAGGATGAAGCATGTACAACACACACAGAGCAAAATGAGCCTCCGTCCAGCCACTGTGCTGCTGTTGCTGTTAAAGAAAATCTCTCAACCCATTTTAGACACATTTCTACCTTATTTAATTATATACGTAATCAGCTTGCCCCACCTTTTGCGTAGTCTTGACTGTCGGAGGGAATTAGCAATGGCCACATTGGAAAATAAGCAATTTAGCGTATGAGAATGCATTCATGTTCCTGTCTCTGAAGAAAACTGTGCTGCTTCCCTAATGTGATTTTTTAAATATATTTCTCGATTTTCTGCCTAATTTAGTCATTTCCACTTGCTTGCTTGTGCTCCCCCAATTACATGATACCACCAACACTGGAAAAGTAAATGTTCTGTTAGCCCTTTGAGTGGTGGGGGAGAGGGAGGACCATCCCGTCCACCCAGGGAGCTCAAAGCCATTTGAATGGATGGCTGTAACATGATTGACCGATGATTAGGCCAAAGGTTTTACAGTTGCATGACTGTAGAGAGACTGAGATAACTCAGAAAGAATTTGTAGCTTTAAGGTGTTTTATTGATTGATTGATTGATTGATTGATTGATTGATTGATTGATTGATTTTTACCAACTGCTGTGGGTAACGTCTCCTCAGAGCAAGAAGGTCCTGGGTTCCGGCCACAGGTGTCTTTCTGTGCGGTGTGTACAAACTCTGGTTCTCTGGTTTCCTCCCACAGTGATTGGCAGCTCTACTTGTGAATGGTGTGAATGGTTGTCACCCTGTGAAGCGTCGGCCTCCTGTCCAGGGTGAAACCTGCACTGGGACGCGGGAATTGCCTCCAGTTTCCCATTACCTGAATTGTCCCTTAGTTAAAGAATTCCTGAATGTGAGGAGCCAAATTCTTTGCCTAAACACTTACCAGTGGACTATAGTAACTCCCCAGTGAAACACCCTCTGTTCTTCTGTCTGTGGGAACTTCCTGCAAACTACAGACACAGCAGGCAAGAATAAGGCAGAAAAATGCTGGACTATCCCTTAAATCCGATTTTAGCCATTTTAAAACTGCTGATCAATGCATCTCCTTTCCAATCAGAGGGAAGACACAGTGCCCTTTGATCAGAGACATTGTCTATAATCCTTCAACCAGCACAGCACACCTTCAGCAGTTCAGCCTGCCATGGTGGATCGTACACCAGTGGATGTGCATCTATTCCCTCATAGTCACTTCTTCGCAGAGATTAGGGAACATTTCCTGCCCTTTTGTTTAATCTCCTGATATGTTTGGTTTGGGCACTGGCCCTCTCTACAAGGTTAACAAGCAATGGTCACTTATAGTCCAGCAATTAGCACCAGCAAGTCTGAAGGTCAGTTTACACCTGTACATAGAATCACGGAACAGTACAGATATGTCAGAAAATAAATATTTAAATATGTCGTATTTATATTACTTTTAGAAACATGTTCAGCTTCATGACGCGCTTGTTCCTATATATCTATTTATTATAGATAGTTTCCCTGACAACAAAGTGCATGAACATGTATGGAAGCTCATTGTAGGGACCCATGCCGGCACTTCCCTACCTGTCCACTAGGGGGGAGTGTCTGTCCCTCATCAGATCTCACCTGGGAAACAGGTGAGGCTCCTCAGCCCCTCGTTAGACCAGGCTACAAAAAGCCTGTTCACTTTGGCTTCAGGGCTGATTCTTTGAAGGACTTCAGACCCAGAGACAACTCCTGAAAGAACTTTGCAAGCCATAGCTCGAGAGACGTTACTCTCTTCTTCATTTCGTTAGATTTCTGTTTTCTGTTTTACTCTGAGGGTTTTCCTCTCTTTCCTAGGTTATTAGTTTCTCAGTTTATTAGATTAGGTTTTCTTTTCCTTTATCTTTTTTTGTTTTATTTCTCTCCTGGTTTGGAGAGAATTAGGCCCTTCCTGCCACTACCACCAGCTGTGCCATTGCTTACTGTGTAGCGCCACTGCGTGTGACGCTAGCGTCCCGGGTTCGATCCTCGGGTGTTCCTTGTTTTCCCTGTGCGCTGCGCTCACCCGAACCAGGATCGCTACACTCATGTATGGACTTCAGCACAAAACAGCTTTTTACTGCAGAGAAGATCAACTTCTCTGGGAGTGAATGGAGCAGTGGGCGGAGCAGGATGCTGGGCTGATGAATGCTGATTGGACAAGCTGGCTAAAGGGTGGAACCCCCTTTTGATAGACAACATTTTTTTATATGAATCAACATTGCATTGATTTTAGACTCAGTTTTATGCAGATTTTTAAGTTGTGAGACTAACTGTTGCACTTTGTTATTGGCTGGTAACACAAACAATTTCTGTTTATATACGTCATTCTTTACATTAAAAATCGTTCTTGAATTTGCTTGTTTCTTTGTAAAAAAAAAATTATTTCCTTCAAATCTTCAAAGTAGCTTGTGGAAGGAGACTAGCAGCTAGCAAGCTGTATATAATGGCAGACGGCGCAAATACAGTTCATTTGCTTTTGGAAAAGCCGTTTAATAATCTCCCAACACCCAAGATTAATTTGGTGCATAAATCAGGGAAAAATAACAGGTCTTTTCAGCTCTGCTGCTATGACAAAGTGAACTGACTGACTGGAAGTGCTGTGACAAAATAAATATACTGTTGGCCTCTTGATGAAACTTCAGAATTCATGTACAAATATAACGATTATATAGTGTGATTATATGATAAAATGAGCTTCTCCTGTTTGAAGGACTAACAACTGCCACTGGTACAGACTGATGCAAACCTCCCTGGAAATACAACGTCAGGACACTGCAACCACTGTGATTGACCCACTGGTTAGCACTTCATTTCCTGCTGTGCATTTCCACTGAGTTCTGGCCATTAATGAATTGAGTTACCTCTGAAAATCTGTACCGTAAATTTGCATGAAAAGTTATAATAGATGCCAGCAAGTTCATGGAAAGAGATCTGGCTCTGGAGTTTGTTACTCATTGATTTATTGACAGGTCTCCCATAAGCGATGTCCAGTCACCACAGCAGCTCCTCTGTATCCATTTCTTCCTGTCCTCTTCATCTTCCTCATTTTATTAAGGAATTCAGATTTTTATTGTCAATTTACTGTTTGTACAGGACAACAGGAGAATCGAAATGTTGTCGCGCACTCTCTCAATAAAATAAAATAGCTTAAATGAGATAAAAGAATAAAAATTGGAACTACAGGGGAATATAAAAGCAAACATGTAAACAATAATGTCAGTAGTACAAACACAATAAAAGTAATGGAAAGTTATGCTGTGCCTAATTTCCACAGATTGTGAGAAGTACATCAGTACAAATGACCAATAGCAACAGGTACTGTATGATAATAATGCAAATGGTAGCAATAAAGTGCAAAAACATCAGCAGCAGTTATAATAGTTGCCCCATTTGAGAGTGTTCTGAGTTTTTCTGTGCGAAAAAAACCCAACAAAGAACAGGTGAGGCAGAGCTTTAATGAAAGAGTGATGCAGTCAATGGGCAAGAGGTCAAAGGGGAGGTAGTGATCAGAGTTCAACGTGCTGTTGGGTGAAGCTATTTTGCAGTCTTGTCGACCAGCCCAGGGGCTTCAGTACCTTTCCAGGACCAGAAGGCAGGAGTCGGAAGGGGGAGTGTGAGGGGTGGGAGGTGTCACTGCTGATGACTTTGTGGATGAGGCGGGTGTTGAAATTCCTACAAGAGAGGGAAGAGGGACACAGATGTTCTTGCTGGCTGTATTTACTATGCGTTGCAGCTTCTTTGGGCAAGAGGTGGTGCAGCATCCATACCATACAGTAATGATGCCAATGAGGACTCTCTCAATGGTGCCTCAGTAGTGTGACACCCGTCTCGGGATGTATGCACAACACCCCTCCCTGGTGGCGTGTGGAGATGAGCAACTCCTACAGCACCTCGGAAAGCGAAGACAACCCAGAGGCTGGAGGGCCGGGACGGCCTTGGACAGTGATACTGCCTGAGCTGAGACTGCGCCGGAGCAGAGCAAGGCCCACATGGAATCATCAGGAGGATTTGCCCTGATGTGGCACTGCTGGCTGCAGATCTGGGCCTCTTTACGATATTGTTTCAGCCCTACAAAAGCAAGCCAGAAGGAACACAAAGGGAACGCCTCGAAGGAGAGAACAGAGCTCCTCAAAAGAGAGGAGACAAGCACGGAATGAGACTTTAAGAAGAAACAGACTCAGGGGCAGAGAAGCAACTTGAAAAGGAAAGCAGTGGGTCAAAGGTAGCAACACAGGGGCCCGCACCCAAGAGAGGCAGCCAGGAACTCCATCGAAGGAAAATAGGTGCAAGAGCAGAGCCTTTGCTTAGTGACAGAAGGAACGTAAGCTGAACAACGCAGCGAAAGAGGGAGCACTCCCATTCTTGCTGTAAAAGCCACGACACCAGCCCCACCTGGAGTCCATGTGAGGACTCAGTGAGTGAAGCAGGCAATTGTAGGGCTGGGACGAGAGCCCATTCTGGGGCTGGAGCTGCAAGGGTAAGGTGTGTGGGGAGAGCAGTGGCCTTCAAAAGTGATCACACCCACATCACCACACAACACAGAGACTGTGTATGGACTCTGTGAGAGATGCTGGTGAATGTGTGGTGGGGTGAGAGCCTGTTTTTTGGTCAGAGCAGTGACAGGGGTGAGTACTGGTTGAATGGAGGCTCTGAAAAGGAAAGAGGTCGCCATCGCTGAGGCTGTCAAAAGTCCATGCTCTAAATCCCCTTAACCTGATTTCCTGGAGGCCAGTTTGCATATAGAATTGCTAGCTGTCTGGGCCTGAGATCAGCACTAACAGAAACACAGCAGAATGAGGAAGTATAGCCTTCTTGGCCAATAGAGTAGATTTGTGGTCTTGCCAACGGTAATGAAAAGTTTTTACAGCAATGGACCAGTTGGCTCAGCTCATTTCTAAAGATATGTTTATTATTATTAGTGATGAGGCCCCCCAAAGTTGTGTCATCTACAGATTTGACAATGTGGTTGGTGCTGTAAGTTGGTACTCAGTAAAGGCTCAGCAGGATGAAAAGCAATGGGCTGAGAACACACTCCTGTGGGACTCCTGTGTTCAGCGTGATAGTCTTTGAAGTTTTACTGCTGACCGGTAGATTTTGTGGTCTTCCTGTGAGAAAGTCCAGCATCCATTTGCAGAGAGAGGTATTGAATCCCAGGTGTCAGAGTTATTGTATTAGCTGCATGGGAAGGATCGTATTTAAGGCTGAAATTAAGTCAAAGAACAGTGTATGCACATACGTAAGAGTTCTTTGTGTCCAGGTTAGTGAGGGCTAGACGGAGAGCAGCAGAAATTGTGTCCTCTATGGACCTGTTTGACTGCAACTAATTCTGGGAGGGATGGAGGGAAGAAGAGAGGATGGATTTGATGTTCTGCATGACCAGCCGTTTTAAGCACTTAATGATGATGGAAGTCAGTGCCACAGACCGATAGTCATTATTGCTGGATGGGATAGGCCTCTTTTTCACAAATATTATGGTTAGGGTTTGGATGCCCCTCCAAAAACATCTGTGCATCTTTGGTCTTGCTGAAGTGCCTGGATATTTTGTCTGTAAAACCGTCCCACAAACCTTCTCTTTCATCATTATCGTCCTGAAAACCTGTGATCTTCACTGATGAAAGCAGGTTCACACTGAAGACATGTGACAGACATGACAGAGTCTGGAGACATTGTGGAGAATGTTCTGCTGCCTGCAACATCCTCCAGCATGACCGGTTGGCAGTGGGTCAGTAATGGTGTGAGGTGGCATTTCTTTGGGGGCCCACACAGCCCTCCATGTGCTCTCCAGAGGAACCTGACTGCCATTAGGTACCGAGATGAGATTCTCCGAACCTATGTGAGAACATATGCTGGTGTGGTTGGCCCTGGGTTCCTCCTAATGCAAGACAATGCTAGATCCCATGTGGCTGGAGTGTGTCAGCAGTTCCTGCAAGATGAAGGCGTTGATGCTATGGACTGCCCCACCCGTTCCCTAGACCTGAATCCCAAATATATATATATGGCGTTCATTATGTCAGGATTGGTCTGCATCACCATGATTCAAGCAGCAGAGTGGAACAGGATCACTGGTACCTCTGAGTGGGTCAGCAGACACAGTGAGTGAGTGAAGAGTGAGTGATTGAGTGAATGAGTGAGTGAGTGAGTGAGTGAGTGAGAGAGAGAGAAAATGAGAAAGAGAGAGAGAGAGGGAGAGAAAGAGACTGTAAGGGAGAAAAATGGACATTGTGGTCTGAGTGCAGGAGCTCTGGCAAAACTCTCTATGACAGCACAACTAAAGGGGAGAACCAGGAGTAGCACAGACATGAGATCATCCTGGGTCACAAGACAGCCAACCACTCGACTGTCAACAAACCGCCAACAAACCTGAGTGAACACGTCAGATTGGAGAGCAACAGCATCACAGCATCCCAGTTTACCAGAAAACTCTATGCCTGAGAACCTTCTGGATCTGCCCCTTGTCTAGAACTAACAGAAAACTTGCCGAAACAGATATGTCTTCAGTCTGGACTTACATACTGAATGTTTTCACATAAGGCCAGGTAGGCTTGGATGCTTTTTTTACTCTTAATAAATATAAAAAATGCATGCTGTGTTTGTCTAATATAAAAAGTTTTTTAATGATGTGAAATGTGACAAATATGCAAAAAAATAAAAATAAAAATCAGAAATACTTTTTCACAGAGGGCTGGGTCTCAGCACAGTTTGGGAGATCTCCCTGATCAAACACACCTGGTTCAACTCACCTGTTCATTGGCAGGTAGAATGAGTGTGTTTGAGGAGGGGATCTACCAAATTGTGCTGGACACTGACCCCTAGGACCAGAGTTTGGTGATCTGAAACATGTAAGTGTGAGAAATATATGAAACAAAAGAAAGAAAGAAAGAAAGAAAGAAAGAAAGAAAGAAAGAAAGAGAAAGAAAGAAAGAAAGAAAAATAATAATAGGAAAGACATTTTCACAGTATTGTGGTGACTTTGGGGTTGGGGTTCGCTCTCATTGGCTGCTTCTGCGGTAGTGGGCACGCAGAGCATTATGGGAGGCAGTGTTTTTGTGTCGGGGGTTCATGTATTGTGGGGTAAATGTTGTGTTTGGCGGGAGGATGTATTTGGGGATGGTGGTGTGTGTTTGTGTGTTACATTGTGTTTGTGCTGCTGTGTTGTGGGCTTGTTCTGCTCAGTGTGTCCGTGTCCACCATGGACGAGAAGAGTGTCAATTCTGATATGGTGGTGCGGCCGCACTGAGCAGATTAAGCTCACCGGGGTGGTTATGTGCTGCTCTGAAACAAGAGGGCGCACAGGTTCCTTTAAGTCTTGTTCAAGGCTGGTAAAATAAAGGACATTGGACGCTGTCCAATTTGCATCCAACCCTTGTGTTTCACTCGTAGTGGCTTGGGGTTTCCGTCCCAAATCGCTACAGTATTGTGTATAGGAGGAGAGTAAAGATGGGAGGGCCATCCTGCCCACCTGAGAGTGCACAGCCAGTTTGCGACAAGCTTCGCGGAACATCAGTGTCCTACAGTATCCACACAGGTACAGGTGAGTGTGTGATGATGTAAGCAGTTGGGGCTGTGTTGATTGGTGGAGTAAAACCAATCAGTAACTGTCAGCTACTTTAGCTTGGTAGCTCCAGTGCTAAAAGTCAGAAACAAAGCGAATACTGTGTGTGTTGGCCGAGGGACTATCTATGGGGAAATACAGGGCGGTGGGTCTGGGGGCGGGGGTCGCCAATCTATCACTTTAATGAAGTCGTACCAAATGTGATGACATTGTATGTGTGTGTGTGTGTGTGTGGGGGGGGGGTATTACACTGTACTCAAAGGTCTGAATTATAAGGCGTGTTGGGGCATGACCTGCGTGAACCTTATTTTGGAGACGGGGGATGTCACTTTGAAGTTGCTTCTCTTTGATGTGAATAAAACACACACACACACACAGACCATCAAAGGCAGATTCCTTTAATCGGACTACATGAGCTCAGTCACTTTAGAGCATGGGCCTTTGTTACACTGTTGACTTTAATCCTGCATGATGAAGAACATCTCCCCTTTCAGCTGCAATCAGTTCATATTACAATAAAATAACCTCATTAAACTTAATACCCAGCTTTCCAATTTCACATTACCATCTCAACTACTGCAAATAAACACATTTTGTGCTACACAGTGCTGCCATAAAAGAACCACTTATGGGTCCCTGGAAGAACCATGCTGGGGAGAAAGGTTTCGATGGTATTCCTTTCAATTCAGAATCTGTATCCAGATGTGCATAATACAATATTAGTAGTGCACTGTGCAGTATACAATATGAATTACAATAGACCATGTACAGTATCTCACAAAAGTGAGTACGCCCTGATCTAACTGGACCACTGTAAATACTGTATAGACAATCATTCTGTACAATATGATAATTATAATTCTACAACTGC
>JBBIGC010079160.1:0-10467 GCA_037576955.1 Lepidarchus adonis
ATTATTACTATTACTGCTACTACTAATGCTATTACTATTACTACTACTACTACTACTATTACTGCTATTACTATTCGTATTACTGCTACTGCTATTACTACTACTACTATTACTATTAATACTACTACTACTACTACTATTGCTGCTACAACTACTACTATTACTACCACTACTATTACTATTACTGCTGCTACTACTACTACTACTATTACTACTACTACTGCTGCTACTACTACTACTACTACTACTACTGCTGCTGCTGCTACTACTACTGCTACTACTAACACTAAGATTGCTACTAACACAACTACTAATAATACTGCTACTTACTTTTAACAGTTATTTTAATTTCACCAAAATAACCATCTTTACATGACTGCAGTTCTTGGTTACTACCTCATTGCAAAATCAACAAAACAACTGGCAAAACATTTTGATATAATATCTCACTTTTATTATCATCTTGTCGTCCGCCATTTAGTGTTAAAACATTTCTTTAGTTTTAGAACTGTAGCTGCAAAACTAGAACAAAAACGAGAAATGCTGTAAGTTTTTGAAGTTTTTATTGTGGTAAGACAATGTCTCTAGTATCAGATATTTGTAACCATTATTTTATTGTGTCAATAATTCCCTATTTCTTTGTAATTGTAATATTTTACGTATTTTCTAGTGTATCTTTGAATAAAGTAATCTATCTTTTACTCAGTTCTATTTGAATCATTTTTATGATTTATATTTTATTTTTTGTTTCGTTTCATGGTATGTTATCCCAGAAGAAGTTGAACAGATAAGACATGTTTAGTGTTCAAACATTTTTTTTTAGTTTTAGAACTGGAGCTGCAAAACTAGAACAAAAACTAGAAATGCAAAAAAAAAAAAGTCAGTAGTCACCCAGAACATTTATCAACCTGTTCAAACTGGCTGCAGCACTTTAACACAGTAGGACCCAGTATGACTTATGATAAGTCATTCCTGGATGTTTAAATTGTTGCCCAGAGCTATATGTGCAATTCTAGTCAAGTCTTTCACTGTGTAAGTCTGAGGCTACGTCTGCTCTGACACGTCAGAAAACTCCAGAACACTGTGACTATTGCAGTCGTTCTCGTCCAGAATTCCCCTTTGTGTTACAGGCAGTGAATGGAGGCAGCTGAGAACACGTGTTTCCCACGGTCAAACCCATTGCTGACTCACAGGCCACAGGTCTTCACTGTGATGTTTAAACAGTCTGCAATTAAACATGACGTCCTCTGACATGAGTGTAAGAACCTCCCACTGCCTGAATACACACTTCCCCTCACAAAGATGGTGATGCTCACTCTCACGCTACACACATGCATGTGACTTCACCTTATTTCCCCACTTCCTATGTCTCATGGCCTTAGTCTCTTACTAAAGTAGAAAAACCCATATAATGATTTGGTAATCAGGGTAGAAATGGTGTTGAATGAGTTTCATAGCTGATTCTTGGAGAACGTATGTTTAAATAATGTTGTACTGTGATCTACTGTTCTTTTGGGTGAAAATGACTATTTGTCATCATGAACACACCCCATCACACAAAGTTCACCGCATTGAAATGTGACCTCTAAATTAAACCCATCTACATGTGGAGCAGCAAGCAGCTATGAACAGCACCCACAGAGCAGCAGGACAGTACCTTACTCAAGGGTACCTCAGTGGAATCTGGGTTGGGATTAGTAAGACTCTGAGCTCGGCAGGCAGTTCATTTGACCCAATTGCTTGGTTTTTGTTCTGATATGAATTGTCAGCTATGAGGGCTACTATAGAGAGGTGTGTGATTTTCAGAATCATGTCCAATCAGTTAATTTACCACATGTGGACTTCAATCAAGGTGTACTAACATCTCAGCAGTGATCAAGACAGATGAGAAGCACCTGAGATACCTTTCAAAAGTTGTTGCAAAAATGTTTGAATACTAATGTAAATGTGATTATTCCATTTTTTCTTTTTAAATGTACAAAACTGTGTAAAATTCAGTTTGACTTTGTCATTATTTGGAACTCAGTGTAGATTAATGAAAAAAAAATAATTTAAACAATTTTAGCATCAGGCTGCAGTGTAACAAAATTGAAAAAAGTGAAGGGTGCCTAAATACTTTATGAACCCACTATAAATGTTATAAATGAAATATAAAGATTTAAACAGAGATTTATTGTTGTTGATAGACAATACTGTGCTAGAAGAACATGTGGTTTGCTTCAAGGTTTGCCTTTCACGTAGGCATGGACTGGATGCTGGATTTTGATTGGTTACCGGTGGCTGAATTAGCTTAAGAGCTTCTTCAGATATTGAAATTAAATCATTTGTGGGATCCTATGTGGACATAATTTGACTAAATTTGATGTGCTTTCAATGGAGTATTGAATGTAGGAGTAATGTAGTGTTACATTTTGTTAAGATAATGGCTTGTGATGTCTACGTATATGATGTCTAAGGAGAATGTAATAATGTTGATTGAAAATAAATGATAAACACATTCTATTATTTACTGAAAGAAATATTTTTGTTAAGAACTTAGAACTTTATAAAAAAAATACTTAAAATTTCAAAACACAATGAATAAGGAGGGAGCTAATTTTAATATAATCTGTGTGTTTGTGTGTGTGTGTGTGTGTGTGCTGTGTTAGGATGGGTCAAATGTATAAACTCTTAACGACTCATAAGGTATTATAAGAGATATTAATAACACCTTTTTGTTGCCATATTTGCATAAGTGAGGTTTCTTTTTTTCTTCTTAGAAAATGTAGTAAAATTCATATGCCCAACATGACAAAAAGTGTGTGGACACCTGATTATCACAGGTCGGCAGCTGGGCAGGCATTTTAAACTGATATTTTTATAATACTAATTGTAAAGATTCTTATTGATAAGGGAAACATCACCATGGCCATCAACAGAAAAAGGCAGGTGCTGGCACCTTAAGCCACTCCCTCTGCACATGCATACTCCATGTGAACAGTGGCATAGTCATATGCTGGAACATATTGGGTAAAATAAGTATTGAACATGCCATCAATTTTCCAAGTAAATATATTTCTAAAGTTGCTGTTGTCAGATGTTAGTAACAACCCATCCAATCCACACATATAAAAAAATCAAACCATAGATGTCCATACATGTGTAATAAAATGGAATGCCACATGGAAATGGTATTGAAGATATATATATATATGTGTGTGTATAAAAATATTTTATATTAGAGATGATGCAAACTAAACTATCTGGCAATGTGGTAATGATTCTGGGTGTAGTCTGTGTTCTCCACCGGTGCTGACCTCAGTGGCCCAGGTCTGCTGATCATGAGACTGGGACAGGAGCTTTGTGGATTCTCTTGAAGACTACTGAGTTGGGCCCGTGTATAATTCCTCAATGGCCCCTCTTCTGCCACGGGGCAGGGTAGATTGTGTATCGGATTGATGCCAATTTCTTGTTTCTGTTGCTTTAGAGTCTGTATGATCTTCTGGGACAAGTAATGAGGCTTAGCATCCGGCTCATCTAAATAAAGATCAACAAAAATTGCTCAGATATTAAGCCCTTTATACTCTTAATGCTCTGCATGTGGGCTATAGTTTACTCTCTGACATATTTTTATAATAATTACTGAATATTTAATGAAACAGTTTAACAAAATTAATTCATATTAGACCTAGAGCCTGAGAAGGAAATAATAATTAATGATCATAAACATTCAAATGAATTTGAAAAACATGAGAACATTTTTTCTAGTAAGACAGGTTTTCTAAAATGTCCAATATTTGATTTGGTTTTAATCAGAATCACAATCAGAAAGACAATATGTTGCTTTTTACTACCTGCCCCTGTATTGCTTCTGCCCCGACATTTTTTAAAAGCCTCACTGAACTTTACTGTTGCCACTATTTCGTTAGGCAGCATTCTCCATTCGGTGACAACTCATGTGCTCTGCTCCAGAGTCTGTTGGTAATGATGCTTTACGGGACCCATGCTCACTCTTGGCATTGCAAATAGTCATCTTATACACTACCAGTCCAAAGTTTGGACACACCTTCTCATTTATTGCCTTCTTTATTTTCACTACTTTCTACATTGCAGATACACACTGAAAACATCAGATACATGAAGCAACATCTATGGAATTATGTAGCAATGAAAAATTGTAGACTCCTCAAAGTAGCCCCCTTTGCTTTGTTGACAGCACTGCAAACCCTTGGCCTTTTCTTAATGAGCTTCATGATGTAGTCGCCTGAAATGGTTTTCATTTCACAGGTCAGGGCTTTGTCATTTGTGGAATTTCTTGCTTCTTAATGGGGTTGGGACAATCAGGTTCACACACAGCTGACAGCCCTATTTGACAACTGTTAGAATTCATATTCTCTCAAAAACATTCAGCTCAGTAAAGAGATTCAACAGTCCATCATTGCTGAAGGTCAGTCAGTCCAGAAAATGGGAAAAACCTTGAATGTGTCCAAATTTTGACTGGTAGTGTAATTAAAAATTATTAGGGAAAAGACTTCAAAGCTAAAATATACTAATAATAATACTTGTAATAGTAACACTCACCATCAAGGAGGATGAGGCGGCATCGGTTTCGGCATTCAAGAGAATTCTCTAGAATGTGGCTGAGGGTGGTGTAGAAGAGCAGAACCTGCTGCCGCCTGTCCCATGCACTTAAACCCGCAGAGCTGTCCTGAGACATCTGGTACAGCGTCAGCAGCGGCGTGGCAAACTCTGCCACACAGTAATACTCCTGGACACAGAAGGAGAGAAGGACATAGAAGGAAACAGAGATAAATAAAGAAGAATTAAAGGTAGAGACAAACTATAAGGGGTTGTGTGATGGATTGTGACACTTTTGAGTGAGATTAAAAATAAATTGCTATTTTAAACTAAACCTTTTAGTAACTGAAATCAAGACTTCTTCAATCTTGTTGAGTTATATCACCTTGGCATAGCAGTTTATAGGTTTAGCTACATAACTTCCATTGTGTACCATTAAGTCATTCTGGTTGAACTGTGAAGTGCTTGCCCCCATTATGGGAAAGTTTAAGTGAGCGCCATTCTTCATTCATTCATTTTCCAAACCTCTTCATCCATTTCAGGTCACAGGGAAGCTGGAGCTGATCCCAACTGACTATAGGTAAGGCATGGTACACACCGGACAAGAGGCCAACCCATCGGAGTCTTACATAAATGTTTGGATCTGTTACAATAATTTTGTTGAAACTGAAACTGTTTTAATCGTAATGTATTTTCTTGCTGCTTAGAGAAAATAATGTTTTATGGCAGCACTAAAACAAAACCAGTACTGAACTGGACTGAAATGTATTGAATTAAACTGAAATTAGACTGAACTAAACTGAACTGTACTCTAGTGACTAGTGTCATTTGAAACATCACACAAAGTGGCCCACACTCTGCATTTAACCTGTGCACACGTGAAGCAGTGGGCAGCTATTATCACCACCCAGGGAGCAGTGTAGCAGGAAGGTATCTTACTCAAAGCTCCTTCAGTGGTGCCTGGGCCAGAACCTAACACCGTGATCACAAGGGCAAGGTCCTAACCACTAGGCCACCACTGCCCTGAACTGAACTGAACACTGTGGTGCTCACAGAAAGCAGGCCCAGGATCCGACCTCCTGTTTGTGTACTGTGGGTTGACTGGCTTCTCTAAATTGCCCATACGTGAGAGTGAATGGTTGTTTGTCTCTGTGTTGCCCTTGTGATAGGTTGACCTTCTGTCCGGGGTGATCTCGGCCTTGGGCCTGTAGTCAGCTGGGATCGGTTTGGACAATGAATGAATGGACTGAAGTGAACTCTTTGCTGAGCTATGGTGAACATTTATTATTTGGTTTAATACAAAAAAGACATTTAAAGCTTAGTTATTTCCTGATCGAATTTCTCAGTTCATTCATTACCAGATGTTAGAAGTGTGACTGAACAGCAGAGTGAAATCAACAAGCAGTGCTGCACCTCAGAACCCGTTTTAAAAAGCCCAGTACCGTGAACTAGCCCTGTCCTCACCTCTTTGTTCTGGTCTGTGATTTTATAGATGCTGTGTTTGTAGACTCTCGCTCTGACTCCGGCCTGGTCCTGCCGCAGCTCGGGCAGGTTCTTGTGGAAGCGCACGTTGGAGTCCACTTCCTCCAGCGTGGCTGTAACTGCTGCGCTCAGGGGAAGCAGGATGTGGAGGCCAATGGAGCTCAGCACCTCTCCGCTCTCACTATAGTGCTTCCTCATCTGTTCCTCCAACTCTGCAGACATATTTCATATTATTTAGCTTAACAATTTAAAATGCATAATAAAAGGCAAAAATACAAAATCAATGCTGAATATATATATAATATATAATTACAGGTGTTATGAAAATGACCAGTGCCTCATTTTAAAGACAAGCTAACAAAACGAATCACAAACACCAGATCTGAAACACATTCATAACCACTGCTGTGCAAACATTTTTAGCAGCCAAGGAAATATCTCAGCGGTAAGTACATGTTTGCCTGTAAAACACTAAATAATGTTAGAATGAGAACAGGTAAATGCAAAGAAAGTAAGATGTAATGAGAATTTCAGGCCCACTTTATTTGAATAGGCCCAATTTATGACCTGCACAATGGGTCAAATAGGTCAAATAACTCCTGTCCAGGTTTAGTTTATAGCACATGACACAATCATTTTCAAAGAGAAATGCACATGTGTATCTAATGTGTATTCTTGTACCTTAATTGGGTTTAAAAGTTTTAAAGAAAAAAAAGAGTTAAGACAAGGTGTATGAAGTCATAAAATATCAAAATCTGAGATAAATGTAAAAAAGCAAAAGCAAAACAAAACAAATTCTAATATAAAATATCAAATCCAACCACATACATTCATGTGCTCCCTAAGTAAAACTAATGATGACGCTGAAGGTCATTTTCTGCATCGTGGCTGCTATTGGGGTTTTTAGTTTACAAGCCCTTTGAGTCTGTATTGTTTGATTTATTAATATACTTTTCATTCCATATTTTTCATTTATGGACACTTTATACAAAACACATGCTAGTGTATCTGGCCAAGTCGTTCTTATTCTGATAAATGTGATGTTGCTGCCCCCTACAGGTAACACCCCCTCGTTCTTATTTAGGACAGTCCAAGAAGTGTGTGTAGGTTTTTGATATACTTGGCAACACAATCTTCAGGTAACCCAGGTAGAATGACCAGGCCAGGCCATGAGCTACGTTCATCTTCCTGCTTTCACACACCTCAGAAATCTCCACTGGCGCAGGACCCTGAGGCGATGAAATGACACACAGAGAGAGGTGAAATGTAGAATTCATAAAGTGAGACAGAAGAGAAGAGAAATAAGAAGAAAGAAGAGAAAGGAAAAGAACAGCAGAGCAAAAGAGAAGAGAAGAGAAGAGAAGAGGAGAAGAGAAGAGAAGAGAAGAAGAGAAGAGAAGAGAAGAGAAGAGAAGAGAAGAGAAGAGAAGAGAAGAGAAGAGAAGAGAAGAGAAGAGAAGAGAAAAGCAAAGAAGATGCACATTGTATAACAAAACTGCTGAAGTCACACTTTCCAACCTTTTGTAACTACTGGCCCACACGACCAAGGTCAAAACTGTTAAACAAGATGCAAATAAAATAAAACCTAATAAATCTATCTAGTCTATGGAGTTTTACTTTATTGTATAATCACAACATAATAAACAGATATTACTCACTTTTCTGGCAATTTATGAATCAATTCTACACAATCAAAAGACAAATATAAATCTGACAAAGACACAATGATTATAAATATGCACTAGAATTGAAATGTTTTAATATAATAAGTGATCATTTAAGCAGTTCAATTACCTTAAATGCTTAAACTACTCAACTATAGTCATAGTTCAGCAAAAAAAAACCTGATTAGCTTTAGCTTTTCTTGTTAGCTTTCTTAAAGCATAATAAATGTAGTTTTAAAAGTTCATATATAATTCCTTGCTTTGGCTTTTGTTCAGACAGCAGAAGTTATGGCACCAGGAATTGTTTAAATTAGCCTTTAAAGCTTAATTTACTTCCATTATTGCAGTAAGTTAATCAGTTTCCTAACACTTGGGGAAAAGCCTGTTGCCTATGAAATCTACATAATGTTTCAGGGTATAGTGACCTAAACCTTTTATTTAGGATGTATGTATTTATTGTATTGTATGAGTTTAAAACTCATAACCAGCTATCTAGTTCAGTTGTACCAGTCATGCATTGTGTCAGACCAATCAAAATACTCAACCAAAATATAATGTTTGTTCACAAAGACAATAAAATCTGATTTAAAATTACATTTGGTTTTATATATTTTAGTATAGGTTTGCTATTTAAAAAGGGCATAACAGTTTTACTGGGGTCCACTATGGGGGTACAACCCATATTTTGAAAACCCCTGGTGTAAGGACTTACACAGCAGAGCAAGAACAGCTAGTGACAAAGGTCTATGCACATGACACCAGAAATAGCTTAGCTCATAAAACTCACTTCCCTCAAGGAAAACACTTCCTTCTGTGCATGTGTTACTGGTTTATCCTTATGCTTTTTTACTAAATTCATGTACTCTGAGGCTCCTCAAAATGCTGGAATTTTTTTTTAGAAAAATAATGCAATATTAAAATAAAATATCAGAATTAGAATCTGATTCTGATCTGATTCTGATATTTTATTTTAATATTGCATTATTTTTCTAAAAAGATTTTCCAGCATTTTGAGGAGCCTCAGAGTACATGAATTTCAGCACAGTTCCATTGTTCTTTAATATAACAATAAACTTCTAAACTTAAACAACTTAAAACTTGAAAACATGTGATCCTGACCATTACTTTAGTAGCGTGGACATAGAACACTTACACATATCTACCTTTTTCTATCTACCTTTACTGTTTTTTACTTTCAGTTCCAGTTTTTGGTTTTGCTTTTTGGTCACTTTCTGAAACTCTAAACCAGAAATTTCCAACCCCAGTGCTGGAGGGCAGGTGTCCAGCACAGTTTGATGATTTCACTGCTCAAACGTACTTCATCTCATCTCTTATTTGCCAGATTAATGGGGATATCTGAGAAGACACCTGCCCTCAAGGACCAGAGAAGCTCCAGGGGGAAATGTATTTATCATTGTGCACACAGGGAGCAGTGTAGTAAGACAGTGCTCAGGGGAACTTCAGTGGTGCCTGGGCTTGAACCTGAAGCAAGGGCAAGGTCCTAAACACTAGGCCACCACAGCCCTAGTGGTGCCCTAATACATGTCGATGGCCTATCCATTGCCCAACTACTATTGCATTCACTGTACAGATTAAATCGGGTCAAATCTAACCAACTTACACTATAAAATTATACATTTAACAACATGTTAGTAATTGTTGATATTTTGTCAATTTCTATGAAAACTATGGTGAGACTTTGGAAGAACATGTTTGTGAGAAGCGCAGGGATTAAGCAGTTCTGCATAATGCAGTGTTTGTGTTTTTCTGTGTTAATGCTGTGTAGTGTTTGAGAAACATTACCAGCAGTCCTAGAGTCTTGAACAGCAGGTAGAGAGTAGTGGTTAGAATCACCAAAGCCCACTGCTCAGGTGTGTATTTGACGCCTCCCAATAGCAGCACCAAAAAAACCACACACACCCCAGTTAAGGTAGGCTTGCTGACACAGGCCCATAGCATGTGTTGGATACACCCTCTATACCTGGAAAAGAACAACACACACACACCAACAGACCAATTCTTTATGAGGTTTGAGAAACAGACCAAACAATACTGAGACACTGTCACTGGGACGTTCTCTTATCATCTATCCCACGTGGAACAACGTGCCTTTAAGGCTACGAAGCCTACAGTGTCCCCAAGCCCTGATGGTATGTATTAGGGGTGTGACAAATTATCAACATATTGTTGTCCTTGCTCACACGACATGATAATCGAAATGCAGGTGGCAATATCAATATTTAAATTATTAAACATTTGCCGCCAATTTGATTCACTGGCGTCACAACTTTTTCTCCACTCTGGGTGGCGCTGCTCAAGTGAGTGTGTTTCATGTGGAGCAATGCATTGTGGACTGTGTAGTGTCTGGTGCAGGAAAATAGGTGGAAAGAGTTGCTTTATGGGAGTTGTAGTTTGGTTGGTAGCATGATGCTAGTGACACTTGCCAAGTGACAAAGGGGAACAGAAGTAAAGCCTTGAAGCTAAAGTAGCAGTTTCTCTGCACTTCTGACTGTGGTCTCAAACCAAAAGCGGGAAAGACAATAGCATTGCTGTTACTTATGTAAATTAATAATGCATCCGTGTGTTTCCACAGTGTTTCGCTACGCCATTGTCTTGCGATATATCGTTTATCGATGAATTGCTGTATTGTGATATTATCGTTATAGTGGGCCATGTATTGCGTATGGCAGGGGTGTCCAAACTTTTTTTAGTGAGGGCCAAATACAAAAAATAAACAAAGAACCGGGCCACACACTAGAGGTGA
>JBBIGC010079190.1:0-10466 GCA_037576955.1 Lepidarchus adonis
CTTTCTCATTGAGCTCAGACCCTCTCTGCTCTGTTTGTGTGTGTGTGTGTGTGTGTGTGTGTGTGTGTGTGTGTGTGATAAAAAAAAAAAAAAGTAGTTGATATTCTGTGCGCTGGTAAGAAGAACAGTTTGGGTTCCAAAGAACTGATTGAGCAAAGAAGAACTGGGCAACACAGGGACAAACATACAAGTCTCTGTACTTTATTAATTTGTGTTTATTCTAATATTAGTGTTTTAGAGAGATAATATGCTTATTATGATCAATACTTCTTTTAGCCACATTACACAGTGAGTAAACATACGTTTTAATGAATAATGCCATTTAAAAAATAAATGAATATAAACCAGAAATAACTGGGTTAAAGCAACAGTGAGTAGCTACTTCGGCTGATTAGACCCATGCTCATTTTCCAGACAAACTTTCCTTCCTCTACTCATGTAGCCTGTGTGACACAACTGAATTTTAAATTAACCTGAAATTAAAATTAAAATAGTCTATTTCCATCCAACTATAATGGTATTTATTCACCCCTGAAACATGACCATCGGCCAGCAGACAAAAATAAACACTATTAACCAATAATCAATAAGTCATGTTAAATCAAGAAAAAAAAAACCATGTTTCTCCCACTCTCCTCCAAATCATTTTCTATAGACAGTTGATTTGACAGCTGTACAAAGTGTTCCTGGATGATTCTGTGGGTCATAGTGTACATTCTACTCTTATAATATAATATAATATAATATAATATAATATAATATAATGCTCACATGTCTGTTTTTTTTTTTTGCCTTAACTTGCCTTAACTTGAAACAATGAAAACGACTGGTAGTCTATTACCCATCCCTACTAGAGATGGTAGAACAGATAAAACCAAAGTAGTTTTGATACTTTAGTGAAATAACGACTCAAGAAAAGCACCTTTTAAAAAAACAGACTGAGTTCAAGTAAAACAAACAAGCAAACAAACAAACAAACAAACAAACAAACACAGCAAAATAAACCTGCTTAAATACTTAACAGTGAAATGTCTTGGTACGGTAAACATCTTTGGTCTAAAATAAAAGGCTAAAGCTAACAGGTCTAAAGTCAGAAGCTCACACACACATAAGGGAGTAAATAAATGAGACAAAAATATAACCGAGTTAAAGGAATATTTTTTTGTCTTATACATACTTAATTTTAAATAATAATATTAGTACAGATGCATTAAAATATTCAGTACATGTAGCTAAACTGAAGTTAGGACCCACCTCTGACACCCACCTCTAGGAAGTGAGGCTGGGAAGCAGCAGAGAGACTGACCACTGTCAAATAGGCGGATGGATATGGACCGCGGTTATTCCGCCCCAGTCTCTTTGACGCCAGGGCAGGAGCGACGAGGAGCGGGGGAAAGACGGAGAGAAAAAAAGGAAAAAAAAATCCTTCTTCATGTTGGTGTTTGTAGAACAGAGGAAAGGTCGAGGGACGCTACGATATTCATCAGAGGTATGCAATCTTTTGATAATGCTGCACTTGACAAACATGTTCCGATAGTTGTTAAAGCTCGGGGTAGTTCGCCGGGTGTTTTCCTCAGGGGGTGGGGAGAAGTGATTGGAAAAGTTTTCTCTGGTTAGCTTGCTAATGCTAATCTCTGTGCTAATGCAACGCTGGGGGCGAATGGAACTAAAACACGCGATTCAGAAAGTTGTTTTCTGAATAGTTTTACACACATTTCTTTTTAAAAGCTTACATTAGGTTGCTGTTCGTGCCCCTGGACCTGCGAAGTTAGTTAGCCGCTCTCTTGCTCGGTTAGTTAGCTCTCCTAACAGGAACTTTTTTCAACAGCGAGCTAGCCAGCCTGCTAGCCTGACTGTACTTCACTAACTAGCTCATTTTCACGACTTTTCCGCAGCAAGTTAACGATTTGTTGAGACCGAGAGTGGGTAGAATAAAGAGGGTAAAATAATTGAACACGGTTTTATAGTTTCTTTGGTTTTTGTGTAACGTCCAGTGCCGTTAATACGAGCGGAGGGCAGTCGCTACATATGCGTGGCGTGTTTTCTTCGCCCCTTTAAGTCCGACAACTTACTCGTGTGATTATTAGATAACTGTATTACTATTATTAAAGGCTTATAATTGTCTCTCGTCCGTAGAAAACCGGCGTTTGTATGTTTAACTAACTAGAACTGCAAGCACGGGTGTGTGGTTGAGCATCATTAAGGAATTTAAAGATTGTTTTTTTCTATCAACCCAGCCTCACTACTGAAAACGAGGATTTGTATACAGCGTCGATATTTTATTGTTGTTTTCCACCAAATAACGTCAGTTATGTCAGGTTTGTGTTGCTTGTCCATATGAACCTCATGTCTGTGTTTTATGATTGATGTGACTGTAGACCCTCGGTCATACTGCAGGCTGCTATACTTGGCATAAATTGCCTTAAAAAATCTTACTTTTAAAATGCTTTACATCTGTAGCATGTCCTCTAAAGATAATGAAGTTTTTATGTAGATCTGCTTTTAATGTAAATAGCTTGCTTTTCTGACCTTACCCCTGTGCAGATAGCTTATCTCTGTGGCTGGACAGATACAGCCATGGCAGTCTATTAGTTTAAATATCGTCTAAGCTTAGTGCATGCAGTCTGATTCATTTGCATTGAAATAAAATTGTCAGGGTAACTGACCGGCCAAATGACAGAGTCTTCCTGACATTCTCTTGACTGGTTATGGCACACCCAGCCAGTGTTTGGGTTTGCTGGTCTTGGTTGGAAAGTGTTTGTTTGGCGTGGTCTCAGTACATCTCAAAACCAATTCAGCATGTTGAGAATTTAAAAAATCATTTTAGGTTTTATATGAACTATTTTATTGTCTTTGTCTTGAGTTCCATCACATAACACATTGTTTTTATTGTCCATACTTAAGGACTTGGACCAACATTACAAAAAATCACAATTTATCTAATTTAACTGCAGTTTGTTAAACATTATAACATTAGTTTAGTGATTATTTACTGTGACACTACTTGGTCTTGGTTCATCTTTTGAAAAAGATAAAGAAATGAACAGAAAAAGGCCTGAAATGATTTGATTTAGTTTAGAAGTAGTAGTCTGTTTTGGTTCATTTGATGCAAATGAGAAATGATCTTATTTTCTAGCTCCCAACTGATGGCGCACATCTCTAATAAATAAACAGATGTTTTTGTAAGCAAATGACCTCTGTGAACACGTTTTATGCTTTGCTTTATTTACATTTATCAAGGCAGCAGAAAATTCTCAAATAATACAAACCCTATTCACAGAAAAGTTGGGATTTTTCATAAAGTGCAATAAAAACAAGAATGTGTGATTTGACAGAGTCATGTTCACCACTATGCTAGATCGATCACCATTTATTTTAATTACACTGTTTAATTGTCTAGGAACTGGGGAGACTGTTTCCAACAATTTTTTTCCTTACCCCTTCTTGCAAGCTAATGAAGTGCACACAGTCTGTGTCTAAAAGCCACAGTTGTAGAGCATGCAGAATGAAGTGTGGCTTTGTGTTGCTGATATAACTTTCCAGGATCCCCTTAAAATTGTTTGCAATATTTTGTACTGTAGATAATTAAAGACCTCAATTCTTTGACCTGACTGACAATCATCTCCTGAACATTGGCACAAAGTGGTGACCCACAGCCCACCTTTGGCGCTTGCATACGCTTGCTGAGATTGAGCATTTGGTGGGTGCTTGTTTTATAATCGGACATGATGTCTTCACCTCCTAGCAGCTCACTTGCTTATTGCAGAATTTTTTTAAATGGCATAATATGTAAAAATTAACTTTTCCCTTTTTTGAATGTGTTGCTGATCTCAGATAAAAACGTGTTAATATTTGCAAAATACGTTTAAGTTAATCTGTGACAGCATTAGAAATCCTTTCTTTAAACTTTTATCAGTTAAATAAGAATAAACAAATCACACATTCTTGTTTTTTTGTGTTTTATAAAACAAATACAATCTCTTTCTAACATAGGGCTTGTATGACTGAAAAATAAATTAAAAACTGAAAAGTTTTCAGTCCAGTAACACAGAGCTGCTGTAGCTTAAGAAGTGAATGCAGGACATGACAAAGGTGTACAAGCACACTGTGCGCCGCAGATAGTGATGACTGATGGGGGATTTAGACACTATTAAGCATTGATGATTTTAATGTTGTGGTTAATCAGTGTACACCAATCAGCCACAGCATTAAAGCCACTGAACTGTGCATAGATAACAGATTATCTTTTTACAGTGGCACCTGTCAGGAGATGGCAAATATATTCTGCAGCAAGTGAACTGTAATATAATGTTTCAAGCAGGAAAAAATGAACAAGCTTGGGGATCCCAAGCAACTTTTAAGGGCCAAGCTGATGGCTAGACAACTGGGCCCAATCATCTCCAAAATGTCAAGTCTTACTGGGTATTCCTGCCATGTTAGAACCCACCAAATGTGGACCAACGAAGGAGAACTTGTGACTCTTCAACATGGTCATGGTCACAGAGGAGCTACTGTAGCACAAATTGCTGAAAAGTTAATAAGTTTGATGGGTATCAGAACATCCAGTGCATTGCTGCTTGTTGAGTACAGGGCTGCAGACTTGTGAACCAGTCAGAGTGAAGAGTAGAAAGTGGTCTGGTCTGATTAATCATGTTTTCTTTTCTTTTAAAACAGCATCACTTGCCCGTGGAAGAGGTGACACCAAATTACATGTTTTATTGCCAGCAGAGGCAGTGTGCTGTTCTGGACAATGTTCTGCTAGGAAAAGTGGGTCCTGAAATTCAGGTGGATGTTACTTTGGCATATATCACCTACCTAAACATTGTTATAGACCAAATACACTTCTTCATGGTAACCGTATTCATACTGGAGACGGCTTCTTATAGCAGGATAATGGGCTCTACCAAACTAGGACTGGGTATTGCCAACAACCTTATGATTATAATGTGTCACGATACAGAAGAAACGATACAAAATGTATCACAATACTTTCTGAACAATGCCCAAGAACACAAGTATTCTAAAGTGCTGAACTGTCTTTTATTATTTTGAGCGCAGCACTGGAAGATCAGGCCCACAACAAGAAGTCTCACTTAAGAAATGCATATACAGTATTTTAATATCTGAAATCAAAATGACCCTATTTTATGGCTTTATTTGCGTAAGCACTGTCTGTTTGTTTAAATTCTTGCACTAAACAGAAATACGTCTGTAATACAATATCATTAGTGAGGTTCCACCGTGCCAAGGATATCTGTTTTTGGAGGGATACACAGTAGTTCCGTTAGGTACAGTAGGTCCGTTTTTGCCTGTTCTCATTGCAAACGGCGTTAGAGATAAATGAGTTGGTTAAATAATTATGGCAAATACTAAACAAATTGAACTTCTTTTTCCTGTTCTAGCTTTCTTTTGTTTTTGGATCTTGTTTTTACAGAGGCTGTAAATACATTTGTACAATAACCAGCAAAACAATTGCAGCATACTCCGTTGTTAGCCACGTTGTTAGCTAGCTGTGTATACATAATGTATACTAGGGGTGGGAGTCGCAGGTTATCTCACGATGCGATATGTGGCCCACGATAATGATATCGCAATACCACGATATCGCGATAATTGATATATCGCACGACAATGACGTAGTGATAGAACACAAACACAGGGATGCGTTATTGAGTTACTCAAGTAACAGCAACGCTATTGTCACGTTTCCTATATTTGCTTTGTGACCACGATCGGAAGCTCAGAGCAACGGCTACTTCAGCTTCAAGTTCTTCACTTCTGCTCCCTTTGTCTCTTAGCAAGCTGCGCTAGCATTGTGCTAACAACATTTACATTTATTACTGTTTCTCACATTTTGTCCAAAGCATCTTCCAGGTACAGGAACAATCAAGCATAAATTCAGACATGACGACACTAATGTGAGATTTACAAGTTCGACACATTCCTCTTAGTCATAGAACTCAGATTGCTCCATAATTTGTCCGGCATAGACACGGTTAAAACTAACGCGCGTTACACTACAGCGCGATTGTTTCAACCTGTTCTGTACCGACAAATTATGCAGCAATACGCTTCTGTCTCAGTTCTAAATTATTGTTGAGGACAGTTCAGCAAACGCTAGATATTGTCAGGTACACTGGATTTTAGGGCTGCTCGATTATGGAATAAATCATAATCACAATGATTTTTGTCATGATTGAAATCATGATTATTTTATACAATTACTCATTGCCCTTGGAAATATGTTGCATTTATTGAACAGAACTAACAGCAAATATGTTTAACCTCAGCTTTAGCCTATGTAAACATGTTTCAGCACGGGCAAAATGCTGATAGGGTTACAGATCTAAACCTTAAAGGTTTTTAGCCAGAAACACCAGCCTCTTCACATGATCTGGTTTCAGTGATGAACGCAAGCAGGAGGCAATATTAGTGCTAAAGACTCGCTCTGATGAAGAACTTGTGGTTGTAATACAAAGTTATTTCTATGTCTGGTTGGAAAGACGTGGGTAGATTCTCTGAGATTCCTTCCACCTCTTCAGTGGGTCTTCCTCAGCATCCAGTGTCTCTGTCTGCAGATACGATTCTAGCTCAAAAGTTATGGCCTGGTCCTGTTGCAGAGGAGGTCCAGCAGCTTTGTCTGTGGTGACTTTGAAGAAGTTGCTCAGGCCCTTCTTCTTTGGACCAGGAGCAGCAGCTCCTCTGTAACATCAGCAGACATTGCTGCTGTAACAAAAGGGGCATTCTGTTATTATTATTAATATTATTACTACTACCATGGCAGTCATCACTCTCTTCATCTCTGCTGTCAGTCTCTCTTCAACAGATCCCTGGTTGTCAATATCCTGCCAAGAGAGGGTGAGATGTCTGAGTTTTCGGTCGCTAGAAAGGACCTGGGTAACGGCCTTATGCTGCTCGAGAACTCTGTCTATCATGGCCTAGATCCGGTTGGGCATTCTGTTTTAAGGGAGTGGTCAGGTAGATTCATCTGCTTCTGTGTCTGTGCAAGATCCCTCTTTTTTTCCAACTATAGGAAAAGCTGCTGACAAGCTTCTTGCAGACCCCCAAAGCACGATCGATCCTAGGATCCCTCACTGCATTTTCTAAAATTACAAAAAAATACTATTTAGTATGAACTTCTGACAGTTGCAACCTTCATCAAAGCAACATATATTAAAACAGATTAAGAAAGCATCAAAGAGTAGTTCAAGTGATAATAATAATTATAATAATAATGGTAAAATGTTAGTGAGAGACAGTGACACAATTTATTTCCCCCATATTTCTAGTATTGTTTTTACTGTTGTTAAAATCACTTAATTAGATACAATTAAATCACCACATATAATCTGTATGAAGGATTCCTACTCACCTATGGCCAAGTGGAGTCTGTGCCCAAAACACTGAAGCCTCATCCACCCGTTTAGCTCAGCTGCTATGTTTGCAGCGTTGTGTGTTGTGATGCAGGTGAGCTTTTCCTCGTCTACTCTGAGTCCAGCGGCTGTTCTGTCCGGTATGGTCTTCAGGAATGAACGCAGTTTGGAGACATTTCGTATTCAAATTAAAATCGGCATCAAAGACGTTTATTGTTACGCTTATATATGGCTCCATTGTGTGGCAGGACCAAAGGTCTGTTGTGGTGATGAAGTACTCTGCTTTTAATACTTCATTAGCCACTTCTGAAAAGTATTTTTCAAATAAAGCAAGCAGAGCAGAGTGTCGAGATGGCAAAGCATAACGCTTGTCCAAAGTATTTATCATTTTCCTGAATCCTTCGTTCTCACCCGTGCTAATAGGGCACATGTCTTTGGCTAAAAAGTGTGCAGCGGCATCTGTTATTTTTTGTGCTTTTCTGAGCTGGATGGATGTGGAGCTGCACTGAAGAGCGTGTCTTTAATGGATGACTGTGTTGCGGAGGTTGTTGTGGGGGTTGTTTGTTGTTCTTTCTGTTTCTTTATTAGTTGGTCATATGTCGGTCTGTGTTTAAATTTTAAATGGTTAAAAAGATTTGTGGTGTTACCAATCTTGCACTTAATATGTTTTTGATCCACGTCCACTTCTTCGAAACCAAACTGTTCCCAAACAACAGAACTGCTTCTACTACTTCTGTTGACCAAGTACTTCTGCTGCTGCTCTTTCTGCCATCTTCACTCGCGCTGATGTTTAAATGCGATCAGATTCACATATGCAACTTCTTCGCTGACAGCATAGAGTGAGAGAGTTCGGGCTTCTGGTCAAAATAACTTAAAAAAAAACAAAACTTTTTTTCAGTTCCATCATTTTTGTGATTGTTGTGACCCGAAATTGAAATTCGATTCATTGCACAGCCCTACTCGATTCCCACTTGGATACTGAGTCTTTCCTACTTTTTAAAGAAGCTCTCCAGCAATGTGTGTGTGTACTCACGCTGACCGACTCTGGTTGTGGCATTCATCATTATGCAAGAAGTGCAGGAAAGAGATGCAGCCGTTGCAAAATAATCCACTCGGTTCCATCAATGTTCTAAAAGCCAAACTCCGACTGGGACGTCTCAGTCGAGCTTTTTTGCATCCAACTTTTGCAGTTTCAAAGCAGCGCCAGCCAGAGGAGAGGAGAGGTAGCAACACCAGTGAATCAACATGGCGGCAAATTTAAATATCGATATTGACGTCGGCGTATCGATTATTGTATTGCATGAGCAAGGATGAAGATATATCGCAATATCTGTATTGTGGCCCACCCCTAATGTATACATACGCCCACTGAGCGTCACACAACTTATTTTACATAAGTACCGGGCCGGTTTGTTCTTTTTTTCTAACACTCAGACTATGTTTTTTGCTGATATTGCACCATAGGGGATATTTCCTTTTCAAAACTGTCGTTACACCATTGCAGCTTGCCAAAAAAAATGCATCTGTGTTCGAGTAGGTCACAATATATTGCTGTATTTTTTTATTTTATTTTATTAATTTTATTTTATTTTTTTAGCACATTCCCATACCGCATTGCAAAAACCTATTTAGGAATAGTTTGAATAACATGACGAAAGGATCACCATGTTGACATGGCCTCCAAATTCCTAAGATCTCACACTGATCAAGCATCTGTGAGATGTGCTGGATAAACTACTCTGGTTCATGGAGGAACTTGCCTTATTTAAAGCATCTGCTGTTAATATATTGGTGCTAGATACCACAGCACACTTTGAGGTCTTGAGGAGTCCATGCTTCTACAGGTCTGAGCTGTTGGCAGTTTGAATTGGATCTATACAATATTAGACTGAGGGATTTAATATAAACAACCCCGCCCAACACCAGTAATGTTGAACGTGTTGTTATGACTTCCTTCATAGCATTTCTCCTTGTACATGAAACCATTTTAGATTTTTCAGTGTATGCTTATTTATTTTATTGTATAAGGAATTTGCAAGTTATAAGATACTCTTTTTGGAAGAAACTGTTGAGCATTTATTCCCAAAAGAGAAGTAGGACAGTAATCATTTCCATGCTGCGAGAATAAGGGGCTGCCCTCTTTGTATGGATGATGTAAGTCTCTGGGGACAAGGGGCTGTATGGTGTCGAGACCAATAAAACAAAGCTCAGATAATCTCACGGCACCTCAGCTTTGTTTTTACGGAAACAAGTCACTGAGATAAAAAAAAGACAAATATTAGCTTGTATCAGGGCTAAATATGTGTTTTGTCCAGCCAGTACATGGCCTGTGCTGAGTTGGTCTTGTTCATTTTTAAAGATAATGAGGATACTGCTGCAGAGTTCTGTAATGGCTGCATCATTGGATGAGCTTTAGAGCAGTGGGGGCTGCCTTTGAAGACCATGAAAATTGACTTAGGTAAATGCCTTTATATTGGTCTTTATGTGCAACAATTAAGACGTGTTAACTGTAAGCTGACTGAATACAAAAGGTGTAAGGTCAAGGTAGGACAGTTTGTGTGTCGGTTCTAGACTGTAGGGAACCGGTTTTGTTTGTTTATGTCTAGAAGCCTTGTGCCTTGTGCTTCCTCTAGTAAAGCTTATTGTATTGCTGTCATCAGTTACACACCATTAAAGCATCTGACTGATTGGAAGAAGCTACTAGTTCAGTTAAGTGCTTGTGAAAATGCAATGCTTTGAGTTGTTCAAAAGTTTGGAAGTGATTTGAGTTCTTGGAATAAGCTTAAAGTAATAGTATACAAACAAATGAAAAAACAAAAAGATAAGTAAGCATACGCACATGTTCTAAATATAGCAGCGTAGGTAAAATGTTTGTCTAAAGGTTTTTTCGTTTGATTTTGTGGTGCCAGTTCAAAACTATAGAACAGTGGTTCTTAATCTTTTTGGAGGTACTGAACCCCACCAGTTTCATATGCGCATTCACCGAACCCCTCTTTAGTGAAAAATAAATTGATTTTTTTTTTTCAAATTCAAGACATAGATATGTTTTTTACTGGTGCACAAAATGAGTCGTGCATGAACATCACCTTGTTC